>CAUYON010074245.1:0-40334 GCA_963573935.1 Arctocebus calabarensis | reverse complement strand
GACCGAACGAACAGACGCAACTACTTGCCCAGTCTCTGCTGTTTTAGCCTTCCTCAGGGTGTCCAGAAGCCTCATGCTGTCTCCCTGTGTCCCCAAAGGGAAGTTTCTGGGCAGATCCTGCCTGGCAGAGATGCCTGAAGTTCTCTTTCCCCAGTCTCACCGTGCCCAGCTGCAAGGAAGCTGTTACTCGTCTGCCATCTTGCTCCGCCTCTCCCTCTCTCCTCTCTTAACCCCTCAAGCAACCAACTAATATGTTTAATGTGTCTCTTCTTGCAAAATATGTACTGTTTTATATGCATTTATTTTTAATTTTATATAAACTGTATTATATCTGACGATTTCTTATGAGGTTTCTTCACTAAACACAGCTTTTAAGAACCATCACTTTGTATGTAGATCTGGACTGTTGATATCAACTGCTATGTACTCATGGTGAGCATCTACCACATTTTACTTCTTTACTCTCCCAGTCAAAGCTAACCTACATTGCTTCAAACTTCTCTTCACGACACATACCCTTTTGGTTACTATGACTACTTATAAATTTGCGTAAGATTTTCTTGGGTTTGTATGTTCAAGACAGGAATTGCCAGGCAATATAGTAGTGGATTTAATTTATGTATTATCTCATTGCTCCCTAGAATGGTAGCAAAAGTCCATGCTTCGAGAGTCATATGTGCTGGAATTTATATCCTCACATCTTTGCCAACACTTGGCACTATTTTAATTTCTGATTTTTGCCGGCCTATTAGGTATAAATTAATCTCATTTTAATTTGCATTTCTCTGGTTACTAATGAATTTGAGTATCTTTTTACGTGTTTGTTAGCTTTTTGTATTTTCTTGTCTATAGATTGCCTGTTTACGTCTTTCTTTTGTTTTTCTTTTGGGGTCGCTGTCCTTGTTGATTGCCAGGAGTTTTTAAAAAATCTATTCAAGATATTAATCACAATAGGTTTTAGCTATTAAAAATTTCTGCCATTTTGTCACATATGTACTAACTTTGTCCATAATGTCCTTCATTGAACAAAAATCTTTAATCTTATTATGTCATTAAATTTTTGCCTTATTGTTTACGTTTTTGAGATTTTAAAAAGTTCTTCTCTGCTCCTATAACAGGAAAATATTTTCCTTTGTTTTCTTCTGTTAACTTCATATAGCTTCACCTTACATGATTAGACATATACAGACATATCTCAAAAATATTGTGGGTTTAGTTCCAAGCCACCACAACACAGCAAATAGCTCCATAAAGTGAGTCATGTGAAATTTTGTTTTCCTAGTGCATAAAAGTTATGTTTACAGTATACTGGAGTATTTTAAGTATACAATAGCACTATGCCCAAAACAATGCACATAGCTTAATTAAAAAGTAATTTTGCTTTGCATATTCAGTTAAACAATATTGTATTGCTAAAAAATGTGAAAGATCATCCAAACCTTCAACTGGTTGTAATCTTTTTGTTGTTGGAGGGCCTTGTCTTAAGATTGATGGCTGCTGACTGATCAGGGTGGTGACTGCTGAAGGTCAGGGTAGCTGTGGCAGTTTCTTAAAATAAGGTACCAGTGAAGTTTGCAGCATAAGTTGACTCTTCCTTTAACAGAGGATTTCTCTGTAGCATGTGATACTCTTTGATAAGCATTCTACCCACAGTAGAACTTCTTTCAAAATTGGAGTTAGTGCTGCTACTTTGGATACTTGCTTTTCTACTTTACTAAGAAGAAAGTGCTTCAACTCCATCCAGGTAAATAACAAAAGATGAAGAGTCTCCATCTTTTTATGGCTGAATAGTATTCCATGGTATACATGTATGATAGTTTATTAATCCATTAATGGGTTAATGGGCACTTGAGTTGCTTCCAACAGATTTTCAATATAAGCCAACTATTGCGACCTACTGCTTAGATCAGCTGTATTTATGTAAAATTTTAAATCCTTTATTGTTATTTCAACAATGTTTATAGCATCTTCAGCAGTAGACTATCTCAAGAAATCGTCTTCCTTGTTCATCTGTAAGAAAGAACTCAGTTGTTCAAGTTTTAGGAAATTGTAGCACTTCGCTCCACTCTTAATTCTAGTTCTTTTTCTGTTTCCACCACATTTGCAGTTACTTCCTCCACTGAAGTCTTAAAGCCCTCAAAATCATCCATAATGAATGGAAACAAATTCTTCCAAACTCCTGTTAATTTTGACATTTTGACCACCTCGCATGAGTCAAGAGTGTTCTTAGAAGCGTCTAAAACTGATGAATCCTCTCAGAGAGTTTTCAATTTATTTTATCCAGATAGATCTCTGAGAGGAATCACTATTTATGGCATCCATAACCTTATGAAATATATTTCTTAAAGACTTGAAGTTGAAATTACTCCTTGATCTATGGGCTGTAAAATGAGTGTTACATTTGTGGCATAAAAACAACATCAATCTCCTTATATATCTTTATCAGAGCTCTTAGGTGACCAGTACATTGTCATTAACCAGTAATATTTTGAAAGGAACCTTTTCTTCTGAGCAGTAGGTTGCAATAGTGGGCTTATTTTGAAAATCTGTTGGAAGCAACCTAAGTGCCCATTAACCCATAAATGGATTAATAAACTATAGTATATGTATACCATGGAATAGTATACAGCCATAAAAAGATGGAGACTTTACATCTTTTGTATTTACCTGGATAGAGTTGAAGCATATTCTTCTTAGTAAAGTATTACAAGTGTGGAAAAGCAAATATCCAGTGTACTCAATATATGAAACCAATAGACAACTGCATACCCACATGAGAAAAATACAAGTATATTCAAGTGAGGGGAGGAAGAGGGAGATTGGTAAGCTCTCACAGTGTAAGGATATACGGCACACCCCCTGAATGAAGGACTCACCTGCAATTTGAACTTCATCTTTGAAATGAAAACAACATAATGTAATCATTTGTACCTTCATATTTTTTGGGTTGTAACTTAGTTAGATTTTGGCTGATGATTGATATGTGATAATGAAAGTATACCAAAAACGTAGAGAGTTGGCAGTCAAAAGTTAGGTATGTTCTTTCTATATATGGTTAATTTTTTTTTTTTTTTTTTGAGACAGAGTCTGACTCAGTTACTATAGGCTAGCATGCCTTGGTGTCATAGCCCACAGCAACTTCAAACTCCTGGGTTCAGGCAGTTCTCCTGCTTCAGCCTCCCAAGAAGGTAGTTGCCACAATGCCAGTCTAGTTTTTCTATTTTTGGTAGAGATAGGATTTCACTCTTGTTCACGCTAGTGTCCAACTCCTAAGCTGAAGTAATTCAGTGATCTTGGCCTCCTAGAATGCTAGGATTACAGGTGTGAGCCACTGTGCCCGGCCTGTATATGGTTAATTCTTATACTGCATTACTCTTTCATTTTTATAGTCCATGGTCTATCTTTTTTTTTTTTTCTTTTTTTGTAGAGATAGAGTCTCACTTTATCACCCTCGGTAGAGTGCCATGGCCTCACACAGCTCACAGCAACCTCCACCTCCTGGGCTTAGGCGATCTCTTGCCTCAGCCTCCCAAGTAGCTGGGGCTACAGGCGCCTGCCACACGCCCAGCTATTTTTCTGTTTTGCAGTTCAGCCGACGCCGGGTTTGAACCCCATTCGGTATATGGAGGCCGGTGCCCTACTTGATGAGCCACAGGCGCCACCCGGTCCATGTTTTATCTTTAAAAAATTGGAAAGATTTTGAAGTGGAGTAAAGATTATTGATGTCTTATCTAGTATTACAGATTATTTGTACCTTTCATCATATTAAAGGCATCTTAAAACCGGGAAAAATGCAAGCTATTGTTTTTCATAGAAATGTAAATGAATGTGTCTGGTTGAGATGTAATTGATTCCCCGAACCAGTTTTGCAATCATAACCAATTCAGTTAGGCATTCCTGATTTCCTCTGTGTGATTATTCTAAATTATTTTTTAAAAAAGAAAATCTGTTGCTTAGGATAGCCATCTTCATTACTTATCTTAGTTAGGTCTTTTTGGGATAACTTGCAATAGCTTCTCCATCAGCACTTGCTGCTTCACCTTGTGCTTTTATGTTATGGAGACATTTTCTTTCCTTCAGCCTCATGAACCAATTTTTGTTAGCTTCTAACTTTTCTTCTACAGCTTCCTTGTCTTTCTCAGCCTCCAAAGAATTAAAAAGGGTTAGGGCCTTGCCTTTGATTAAGTTTTGGCTTAAGGGAATGTATGGCTGGGTTGATCTTCTATGCAGATCACAAAAACTTTCTCCGTATCAGTTATAAGGCTGTATTACTTATTATTTGTGTGTTCATTGGTATAGCACTTTGGATTTCCTTCACTGGTTGATAGACTTGCATTCCAACTTGACTGTTTGGCACAAGAAAACCTAGCTTTTAATTTATCTTGGGGTTTCCTTCCTCACTAAGCCTTAATCATTTCTACCTTTTGATTGAAAATGAGAGATATGCGACTATTCCTTTCGCTTGAAAACTTAGAGACCTTTGCAGGGTTATTAATTGCCCTAATTTCAATTTTATTGTGTCTCAAAGAATTAGGAGGCTAGAATAGATGGGGAATGGCTAGTTGGTAGAGCAGTCCGAACACACACATGTATCAGTTAAGTTTGCCATCTTACATGGGTATGATTTGTGTTGCCTCCAGATAGTTACTGTGATAACATCAAAGGTCATATAGATGATCATAACATATAATAATGATAGTGAAAAAGTTTGAAATACTGTGAGAATTATCTAAACATGACAAAGATGTGATCATATGCTGTTGGAAAATGGCAGCAGCCATTTGTTCAATACTAGGTTACCAAAAACACTCAATTTTTTAAAAATGTGGTATCTGCAAAGTGCAATAAATGAAAACAGCCAGGCACCCCAGCATTTGGGGATTCTGAGGCAAGAGGATCACTTGAGGCCAGGAAGTTGAGACCAGCCTTGATAAAATAGAGAGACTCCCTACAAAAAAATTAAACGATCAACTATACACACACCACAATATCATTATGAATGCCTATAATTTACCTGGAACTTCTCTTTGTATGTGGGCATAAGGTTGCATTTCATTTGATTTTTCTTTGTTTTAGAGCAGTTTGGCCTTTGCTCATTGTGTGGTACTAGCTTTATCCTAAGTTCCTGTTTATACACAGTTCTGACTTATAGCTCTCATGTTTCATTGATTTATGAGAGGCAGTGTAGTTAAGAGCTTCAACTTTGGCTCTGCTGTGTAATAGCCAGGTGCTCTTGGGTAAGTCACTTAACTTCCTTGTACCTTAGTATCTTAGTTTATAAAATGGAAATAATGCTGCTTACCCCACAATGTTGTTATGAGGATTAAATAAATTAAGATTTTTTTTGAAGTGCTTATTATGCAGTAGTAATTTTTATGTGGTGTTTTAAAAATACACACAGACTGTTTTTTGATACTTTTAAAAAATTTTTTTTGTAGAGACAGAGTCTCACTTTATCGCCCTTGGTAGAGTGCCGTGGCATCACACAGCTCATAGCAACCTCCAGCTCCTGGGCTTAGGCGATTCTCTTGCCTCAAACTCCCAATTAGCTGGGACTACAGGCACCCGCCACAACGCCTGGCTAATTTTTTTTTTTTTTTTTAAGACAGAGTCTCACTATGTCGCCCTGGGTAGAGTGCTGTAGTGTCAGAGCTCACAGCAACCTCAAATTCTTGGGCTTAAGTGATTCTCTTGCCTTAGCCTCCCAAGTAGCTGAGACTACAGGTGCCCTCCACAACGCCCAGCTGTTTTTTGGTTGTATTTGTTACTGTTTAGCAGGCCTTGCTGGGCTGGAACTTGCCAGCCTTGGTATATGTGGCCCCTGCTCTAACTCACTGAGCTACAGGCACCAAGCCTTGATACACTTTTTAAAATTGCTATGGTTTTATGAATACTTTGTAACTTTTGGTTGGCAAGTCCCCCTTTTTGTGCTTCATTTTATGCTTTTTTTTTTTTAAAGTATACTTTGCTATTCTTAGACTTCTGTTCCTCCATTTAAATTTCAAAGTGTTTTTCTTGAATATGCTTGGGCTTTCTTGATTTAAATTAGTCTGACAAAATGCTAAAGAGATGTTGACTATGATGTAGTAGACATCATAGATGGACATTGGGAGTTGATCAGGTGTGACTTGCTTGGGTCTGATGAAACTTGATGCTGTTAGTGAAAGTGTTAGTAGCTGTCCTGACTTACTGTTCACTTGTCTGTAGTATAGAAGCTTGTTTCTCCCCTTCCTCATGTAGTGTTTCTTTTTTTCTCTTTTTTTTTTAATCCTCTACCTCTCTGCTTGATTTACTAATGGCAGAAGATCATGAAAGTCTTATAATTCTTTTGTTGTCATTATTTGATGTCTATCCTCTTCCATCATCCTACCTTTTAATGTATTACTTTTAACCAGTCTACTATGTACTTTTGCATATAATGGACCTTCAGTTTAATTTTGTTTATATCCTGCTGCATGAAAACTTTTTCTAATCATTGCAGTAATTCTTTTTGTATAGTAACTTTTCACATCCCCTAAAAGACGTAAATGAAATTAAGATCATCTAATTTCTGAGACTCCATAGAACTTCAAGAAAATATTGGTATAATAGTATAGAACTAAGAATTTTAGTTTTGTAGACATATATCCTGCATTCCTATGTTTTGTCATTTAGAGCTGTTTGACCTTGAACATCTTACCAAATGTCTTTATGTCTCCTTTTCTTTGTGTGTAAAGTATTTTGCTTCACATATAGTAGGAATCTAGTAAAGGTTTTATTCATGCAGTTAATAAGTTTTGAGCAATTTCTGTGTGTTGGCCATTGTAGCAGGCACTAGGATATGAAAGTTAAAAGAATAAAAATCGTTGCTCTCTTGGAGCTTATTACTTTATGTCTGGGGGAGAGGAACAATAAAAATAGTGAGATCTTTACTATGTCAGATGTTGCTGAATGGTATGGACAAAAATAAAGATGAAAAGGAGAGCTGGAGGATGATTACTCTTTTAGATAAGGAAGTCATAGAGTACCTCTCCTGCTATAATGAGACTTGAAGGAATTTTGAAAGCAGGCCATTTGGATATTTAGGAACAGCAAGGAGAAGCAATGGTGGTTAGAGTAAAGGATGGAAAAGGGGAGAGTTAGGAGATGAGGCCAGAGAGATACAGGGCCTAGTAGGTCTTCAAGTAATTTTAATCTTCACTTTGAATATGATGAGGTTCCTTTGGGGTAGTGGCATGACCTAATTTACCTTCCAAAAGATAAAGCCCTTTTTTGGGAATGGGCCATTGTGGGGCAAGGAAGGATTGTTGGGAAAACATATACGAGGCTATTTCAATAAGTGGTGAAAGTAATGAAAAGTGATTAGAATCTGGATCTATTTTATAGGGACTTTTACCCTTCATTGAAAAATATTTTCTGCCTTGATAATAATTTGTTAAACATAATTTTATCTTGCTTTGAATTATTCAGAATTTTATACTAAGCCTTCAAGTGTATAAATGTAGAAGATTTACATTTGTGATAACAGGTTTGTGTCCTGTAATGTGTATATTTTTCCTTAATCTGGTAGTGGTGGCAAACACCTCAATTAATTTAGAAAATAAGGGATCAATTTTCTTATAATTGAAATTTTAATTTCTAGTTTGTACGGGTGGCGCCTGTGGCTCACTGAGTAGGACACCAACCCCCTATACCAAGGGTGGCGGCTTCAAACCCAGCCCGGGCCAAATTGCAACAAAAAAATAGCTGGGCATTGTGGCAGGCACCTGTGGTCCTAGCTACTTGGGAGGCTGAGGCAAGAGAATCGTCTAAGCCCAAGAGCTGGAGGTTGCTGTAAGCTGTGAAAGCACAGCACTCTACTGAGGGCCACAAAGTGAGACTCTGCCTCTTAAAAAAAAAATTTTTTTTTCTAGTTTGTATCTACTTATTAAAATTGTAATAATCTTAAGGTGGTATCAGTATGAGCCACAAGTATTAGCGGGAATGATTGGCAAGGTTGCTTCTACAGGTCTTCAGAGAAGAAACTAATTGATTCTTAAAGCACTTTGCACTTTGATTAAACAAAGTATTACTTTAAAGTAGAATTATGCATTGATTAATATTATTAAAAGAACTTATGTTGCCTACTTTGCGTTTTCCAGGAACATCATTTACAGCGAGCTATTTCAGCACAGCAAGTATTTAGAGAAAAAAAAGAGAACATGGTCATTCCCGTTCCTGAGGCAGAGAGCAACGTCAACTATTACAATCGCTTGTACAAAGGAGAGTTTAAACAGCCAAAACAGTTCATTCATATTCAGCGTAAGTTTGTTAATTCATTGTTTTTTTGTTTGTAATTTTAAATTTATCAACCAGTGAAAATTTTTTCTTTTGCCCAGAGAGATTTCAGTTTTTCAGTTCATTCCTAGTGATTAATAGAGATGCTAAACATTAAAGAATAAAATCCATCTATGCTTACCTCTGAACTTGGAGATCATTTTGGGTTTTAGTAGTGTTTGGAACATTTGATGTTTATTTAGGATAGGATATTGTGTACTTTATTTATTACACAGCTAAAAGGTGGTGGATTACCATGCCCACATGAGATTTACTTTTAAAGGCCCAGTGGTCTTGATGCCTAAGAGTAGGGAAGAGTCTTCTAAAATTTTTCAGAATTAGAGCCTATATATGCCTCTACTTTCATCTGTCTTTTATGAAATTCTACCTAATTCTGCCTCCTTAATACTGTTTTCCTCCACTGTTACTGTTTAAATGATTATTATCATTGCTAATCTTAAAATTATTTCATAATCTCCTGTTAGATATTCTGTTCTCTTACCTTTAGCTCTTCTAGTCTGTCTCTGTCCACAAAGTCTGTCTGCACTGGATTAGTCTTCCTAAATAGTTAGCCTGATCAAATTATGCTCGATTAAAATCCTGCTGTTCTTTGTTGTCTACAGTAGGAGTTTTTAGCTAATTTTGCAGACAGATGCTAGTATCTTGTCTGGTGTATAAAAAAACTGTTGGATGGCTTATTAAAATCGAGATTCAAGGGTTCGATTTCTAGACTGTCTGAAGTATCTCTCTGTCTGAGAACCTCTTGGTATGCAGCCTAGTGATTGTGTTTTTTAAAAATTCTCAGGTAATTCTAAAACATCAAATTTAAGATTGGCTATATGTTGACTGTTTTTCATTTCTAAGGTGTACCTTTTTCATCTTTGAAATGAGATGGCATCTTAAATTGCTGTTGTGCAAGATTGAAATCTTGCTCTTCTAAAAAGAATCTTGTATTTGTTTCTGCCAACCATTTGAGGTCACTGCCAACCTGAGACCACTTTAGTCTTTGCTTGTTTATTTTTGTTTTGTTTGTTTTTGAACCACAGTATTAGCTTTAATTCAGGCAGTTGACATGCTTGGGGTTTAGATCCCAAGGAGATATTTTTTTCTCCCCTTTCTACCTAAGAGCAGAGTACAGAGTTCTTTGCTGTTCCTTTCTGCATGCTAGTTTCTCTTTAATCTTATACTGGGAGGGTAACCCTTTGGAAGTGTAGTTTTCTGCAGGATTATTTTGTTCTGTTAAATTTATATTAAGAGCCAAGTGTAAAGTTTCTTTTTCTTTCTTACATAGTTTTGGTGTATCTTATAATTCTAGGAATTTAAGACTAGCCTAAGCAAAAGCAAGACCCCCATCTCTCCAAAAATAAAAGAAAATAGAAAAATTAGCCAGACATGGTGGGTGGCTATAGTCTTAGCTACTCTGGAAGCTGAGGCAAGAGAATCACTTGAGCCCAGGAGTTTGAGGTTGCAGTGAGCTATGATGCCCCTGCACCCTAGCCTTAAATGACAGAGTGAGACCTTATCTCCAAAAAAAAAAAAGAAAAGAAAAAGAATACATGGTATAAGATCCTTTGTGATTTGTTCCCTACCTTCTCTTTTAACCTCATTTCCTTTTGCTCTTCCCTTCCCACTCTGTGCCATGGGGCTACTGAAAATGACCCACATTTGCATGAATTCACACATCCTTGGTTATGCTATTGAAGTCTTCATTCCTTTCCTCTAGCTCATTAAAGACTTAACTCCCTTAAGAAGCTTATCCTAACCTCATTCCACCTCAGTTCTTTGCTGATCATAGTATCTTCTACTCTATTAGAAGACTCATACTTTATTGCAATTGTTTGTAACCTGCTCTCCTTTTAGACCACGAGCTTCTTGAGGGTAGCAAGTGTATTTTCTTTTCTCTTTTATCTTCAGAATAAAGTGTTTGGCTTTCTCTTACTTTATAAATGACAAGTTTATTGACTGAATTGTTTTAAAAGTGGCTTTTAAAAAGCCCTTTGTGGTAGGACCATTTTTCTAGAGCTGCTTTTTCTCTGAAGCATTCCAGAGAAACACACATGCAAATTGTTTATGTGATTTGTTTCCTCTTTGTTCTCTGGCTTTGAGTCTTTTTAGCTTAAATTTGCATTTACCTCTATCAGGGAAGTGACAACTGTTCATAATATGTATATGAAGGATGTTTTTTAAGCCAGTTGTTTTATATTTTAATAATTTTAGAGATGGACAGCAAGATGATTTGTAAAAACCATTCTTGGAAACCAAGATCCAGAAACTGGGTGTAGCTCATGTGGGTCAGGCCCATTGAATATAATAAATGTTATTCTTAATTTTATTTCTTTCATTTCATTTTATTCTATTGTTGTAAAAATGAAATAATAACAAAATTATTTTAACCTTTTTTAGTCTGTCAACATATACTATACATTGTATTAAATAATATGCTGTACATAAAATTTTTATTCTTTTCTATTCATAAGTTTTCTATTATAAGTTTCTTAGGTTTTAATAGGTAGCTTCTGTCATTTTATATATTTATACATAAAATTTTCCATCAAATTGATACTCCTCACTTACATATCTGCTATTGGACTTCAGGTTATCTGTATTAAATTTTAAACTTGTGTTTTCATTGATTCTTTTTAAGAAAGTCTTAAAATCTTTTTTATATAACTTCTTGTTAAGTCTTTAAATAGAAGGAATTATCACTGTAGATTTTTTTTCTTCTTTTAATGTAGATTTGAAAGAATCTCCATTCGTATGGCTTGAAAAAAAAAAAAAAAGAGAAAAAGAATAACCATTGTATAATTGCCATAGCAGGGTGGCCCCATATAGGTTATCACTTTGTCTGGACTTTGGCAGAAACCTCCTTATTGCTTTAGTCTGGGATATCTTCCAGTCCATCGTCTGTATTGCTGCTATTGTGATTATTACCCATTCCAAAATTTTTCAGTGACTCTTTATTGCCCAGAGGATGCAATTTCAGATATCTGTATTGATGTATAAGGCCCTTCTTATGCTGGTCCAGCCATATTTTCCTGTGTGTTCTTCTATTTCAACACCAACCTTAGTGAAATGAACTCTTTGAGGATCTTTTTCCTCCTCTAGACTGTAAGCTCCTCAGGAGCAAGAGCTCCATCTCCTTTACTTTAGTATTTTTGTTAACCAGTACAGTCCCAGACTATAGTCTCAATATATCCCACCCCTCCATTTCTCTAATCCATCATGCTTTAAGCTACAGTCATAATGAGCTCCTTGCAGCTCTTTGACTTTTTTCTTATTTTCTCATATATGCACATAGCTCTTTTTTTCTCCACTTGTTAAAATACAACTTACCTGTGGGATTACCTTTGGGAGATTTTTCCTGACTTCTCTCAGCATTGTTCTTGGCACTCTGTCTCAAGCCTTCTTGTGTCAGCAAATGTGGCAATGACCACCTTCATTGAATATTTGCTCTTTGTTGTCTAACTAAGCTGTGTAGCTCACTGAGAGCAAGGTTTTTATTTCTTTGAATTTTACTGCCTAGCACCGTATATAGCATGTGGTCAGGTGTGCAATTATCTGTTGAATAAATAAAATATATGAGTACTGATGATGCATTTTTGAGATATCAGTACTTTAGTACTCAAAATTGTATAAAGAATCAAATAACTAAAATTATTAGCTTTTATTATATAAGAGAGATCTGCTGTGTGGCATCTAACATCAAGACAAATTAAAAGATGAGTTCTGTTATTCACCAACTGTGCCATTTTAGGGCTAAAAAATGAGTTAGGAGTTAGGAATGAATGATTGCAGTCTGGTATAGGTATGAAGTAAACATTTTTGTTCTTTCCAATCCTTTGCAGTATCAGTTCTCTCTGGTCACCCATATTGGTATTCTGGGAAACTTTAAAATTTAATCACTGCACATTGGTATGTTCTCACAAGGTTGGAAGCATGTTGAAGGCACCTCGTCTTTGATGATTCATAATATTCAAGTTCTTCCTCCTTTATATTGATTCTAAACACTAGACAGTTACGTATCACACACAGAAAAAAATGCTACCTGTTGGCTGGGCACCCGTAGCTCAGTGAGTAGGGTGCCAGCCACGTACACCAAGGCTGGTGGGTTTAAGTCTGGCCTGGGTAAACAACAATGACAACTCCAAAAAATAGCCAGGCATTGTGGTGGCTGCCTGTAGTCCCAGCTGCTTAGCAGGTCGAGACCCAAAGAGTTGAGGTTGCTATGAGCTGTAACATCACGGCACTCTACAGAGAGCAACATATGAGACTGTGTCTCAAAAAAATAAAAAAGGGGCGGCGCCTGTGGCTCAGTGAGTAGGGCGCTGACCCCATATATCGAGCTCGGGCTGTGGGTTCAAACCCGGCCCTGGCCAAACTGCATCAAAAATTAGCCAGGCGCTGGGGCGGGCGCCTGTAGTCCCAGCTGCTTAGGAGGCTGAGGCAAGAGAATCGCTTAAGCCTAAGAGCTGGAGGTTGCTGTGAGTTGTGACTCCACAGCACTCTACCGAGGGTGATAGAGTGAGATTCTGTCTCCACAAAAAAAAAGCTACCTGTTTTACTTAACTGTTACATAGTATTACATATTTACTTTGGGTACCTCAACCCAGATGTTCTTTAATTCCTTTTGTAGTTGCGTAACTTCATTAAATTCAAGAACTAACCTTTTCTTCTTAGGGAAATAACTTTGTTTACATTTCAGTAGGTTATTTATTCCATTTCTCATTACCCTTTAATATGATATGATAATTTACAGTTGACATAAAGTATCTCAGAATTTTGGAACATGAAGGAACTCCAGATACTGTTTTATAAGTATTCTGAAGTTAATTTGTGCTCAGTTTTGAACTCAATTAAATAGTTCTTGATAGGCTCAACGCCTATGGCTCAGCGGGCTAAGGCACCAGCCACGTATACCTGAGCTGGCGGGTTCAAATCCAGCCCAGGCCCACCAAACAACAATGATGGCTGCAACCAAAAAAATGACTGGGCGTTGTGGCGGCCGCCTACAGTCCCAGCTACATGGGAGGCGGAGGCAAGAGACTCGCTTGAGCCTAGGAATTGCCCAGGAGGTTACTGTGAGCTGTGAGAGAGCCACGGCACTCTATCCAGGGTGACAGCTTGAGGCTCTGTCTCAAAAAAAAAAAAAAAAAAATAGTTTTTGATAGCAGAACAAGAAATGAAGGTTTCTTGTTTTGAAAATAATGCACACTTGCCCCTCTCACTGTATTACACCTACAAGCACAGACCAGTAGACCATCTCACCTGCTATACTGAAGGAAAGGATAGTTCAGGGGAAAGCATAGTTGGGGTAACCTTCTTAATTCTGTCAGACATGGAGAGGATCTCACTGAAAGGGATTTGAATTCTACTGTTTGTGTCTGCTTCCAAGATCTTAAGTCCTGGGAAAGTACTTGTCTGTATGTGGACACTGCTGTACACTTTAGAACACTTGAAGCTGGTTCCTTATCAGTCTGATAAAACTGACCATTGTCACTTCTCCATTGGAAAAGAGAAAAAAATTATATTTATCAATATCAAGTGGTCCTGTATATTCCACTAGGTTTTTAGCATAAATGAAATAAATGCTGGCCTAACTCCAGCTTTCAATCTCATTATCCCTGCAATGTCCTTTGATATTCTCTCCATTAAACTGAAATTATAATTGGCCTTTTGCTCTGTCAGGGCAAACATGGTTTGATTAAAACAAGTTGGAAAAGATCCAAAACAAATGATGAGCACTGTTTTGTTTATACAGTAACAAAGAATCCTTTGCTGATTCTATCACCAACTCCTTTTGAATGGTAATAGATTTCTGTGTTTACTATGTATCAGTAAAAATATACTGGGTGAAAAGGATGCATTCCAGGAACATAATTTTCCTGTAAAAATGCCACTGAATGTGTATTAAGAAATAAAATTGAACACAAAACTGAGGAATTGACATCACACATTCCAATAAGTAAATACTGGAAAAACAGTATCACAAGCACAGAAGCAGATTGTATCAGATTTATGAAGAACATATTCTAGACCCCAGGTTGAGGTGATTAGATAGATGATTACAGGGACAGTAAACAAGGCCAGACTAGCTGGCTATAAGGATCTTCCCTTCAATTGTACAAAAGTTGTAACCATCTCCTATCCTTGGGCAAAGCTGTAAGTCTGGGTACTGGGGGCTGAAATGGGAGAGCATATCTGGGTAGCTAATCCAGGGAGAAGGAAGATCCTCCAACCCTGGTGATATTTAAAGTAGTGCCAGGTATTTTGTGAAAAGGCAAAATAATTATTAGATAGTCTGAAGTGGAGATATAAAAGAGGTCTTAGTTAAAGAAGAGTTCTCAACTTCAGCCTATGTTCATTTATTTATTCCCACTACTATACAAGAGATTTACAGCAACATGGAGTAAAATCATAGCACAATGAATTAAAGACTATGGTAAAAGAGATTAGGGAAAAATAACACTATAAAAAGGTAAATTTGATGCATAGTGGCACATACTTTAGGTATAATTTATAGACAAAGCTTGGTCATAAGGTGCATGTTTCTTGGCATTGAAGCATTTAGAACTCTCCCATGGGGCTACCAAAGAAAATTTTATATGAAGATCCAGCTCATGGAATTGTGCTAGCAGGAGTGATCAGAAATAGGCCTTCAGATTATACACCTAGCAAATAGCATGCATCTCCATGGACGATTTCTTCAGTGATACCCACACTGCCCAGAGTTGGCACCTTTTAGCAACTTGTCTGCCTCCTTACCACAAAAGACTAAAAGAAATTTGCCCTCCCTTCTTACCCCAGAAATACAATTCCATGAGCTGCCTATCTATAAAAATATTTTCTCATACACTTTTTTGCAGAAAATTTTAATAGAAGACTAAACTTTTCCTCCCACAGTTAGGGACAAAACACATATAGACACAGGAGAGTAATTAATATTTACTGACCTCTCTATCCAGGACCTATTAGTATTTTGCATATATTTTGTGTATACTATGCCAATTATTCCTCACAGGAACCTTATGAGGTGGTTAATATTTCCCCCCATTTAAAACTTAAGATTTCATAAAGAGCCCAAGGTAATGCAGCGAGTAAGTAGAAGAGTCAGAATTTGAATCCAGGCCGTCTGAGTTCAGACTGTGCCTGATTAACTAACTATGTTATACTGCTTCTCAGTCATACCTTATCATTGTAAGTTGCAAATACTGATACACATTAATCATAGAAATCTATTACCATTCAAAAGGTGTTGGTGATAGAATCAGTAAAGGATTCTGGTATTTGTGTGCATGTATGTGTATAACTTAAAGGGTGGAGGACAAATTGCCTGCTTATAGAAAAGGTAGATGGTGGCTCAGCGCCTGTAGCTCAACGGGCTAAGGCGCCAGCCATGTATGCATGAGCTGGCCCTGAGCTGGTGGGTTCGAATCCAGCCCAGGCCCGCCAAACAAGGAAGACGGCTCCAACCAAAAAATGGCCGGGCGTTGTGGCGGGCACCTGTAGTCCCAGCTACTTGGGAGGCAGAGGCAGGAGACTTACTTGTGCCCAGGAATTAGAGGTTGCTGTGAGCTGTGATGCCACTGCACTCTATCCAGGGTGACAGCTTGAGGCTCTGTCTCAAAAAAAGGAAAGAAAGAAAGAAAGAAAAAAAAGAAAAGGTAAATGCGTACAACTGCTGTGGCATATTCTCATTTAGCCTGGCAGGGGATTAATGAATGGAAAAGCACTGTGAATGGATAGAAGGAGAGGTGCCAGAGGGAAAACTTGAAGAAAAGAGAACCATAAGAATAATGAAAATAAGAACTTCACATTTAACTATATTGCTTAGAATGGTGGGGAGCTCCATTGAAAGGGGGTGAATTTTAGCTTTTGGGAAAGCCTAGGGTTTTTTGTTTTTTAAAGAGCCTTTTGTAAATCAAAGACATTGGTGGAAAAGCCACTACTAGGGCAATAATATATGCTGACTTGTTTTTTTTAGGTTTTCTTTTTTTTTTGAGACAGAGTCTCACTATGTTGCCCTCAGTAGAGTGCTGTTACATCATAGCTCACAGCAACCTCAAACTCTTGGGCTTAAGCAATTCTTTTGTCTCAGCCTCCCAAGTAACTGGGACTACAGGCACCCTCCACAATGCCTGGCTATTTTTAGAGACAGGGTCTTGCTCTTACTCAGGCAGTTCACTCGCCAGAGTGCTAGGATTGCAGGTGTGAGCCACCACCCCTGGCCTAGATAAATAGGAGAAAAAATTGTTAGTGTGCACCTGAATATTCGAATGAATGCATTTACACATGCATGTGCACACACTAAGAACACACACGAAATTAGAGGGTTACCCAGGACATAGGACGTAACTGAGCAGAGCAAGAGAACACCTTGTAGTGCTTTTGGGTGTCCTGGTTTGCTCCAAGTCCAATCCATCTTTGAAGATGAGCCCACAACCCTACTAGAGGGAGGCCCAAGTTGGGAAATGGTAATTACTGATTTTTAAACTTAGAACTAAATACTGTGCAAAAAATAAAGTTTGTTTTGAACAAAATTAATTGGACTACATAGGCCCTTGATCAAGGAATCTTTATTTTCTACGTGTTTTATCAGGTTGCAAAAGTAATTGTGGTTTGGGGCCATAAATTTCAAATCCTTATAACTAGGCTCAAAGACATCTTTATTAATCAGAATAGGAGCCATTATAATCAACACATTGTTGCCAACAGGAAGTAAGTTTATTCCTGTAGCACAAAAATTCATGCCTCAAGATTTGACAAACTCTTGGGAAGCATTTTCTGCATTCTGCTGGTTATGGAAGTGTTTTACAATGATTACTATTTAGTATGGTCAGTTTTTGGATTTTAGCTATTCTAATAGGTATGAGCTGATAATGTCATTGTTCTAATTTGCCATTCTGTAGTGATATAAGAACGTTAAATACCCGTTCATTTGATTAATTGCCATTTATATATCTTTTTGATGAGATGTCTTTTTAGATCTTTTGCCCATTTCTTAATTGGATTGTTTTATTAA
The DNA here is from genome assembly GCA_963573935.1 of Arctocebus calabarensis. Classification (NCBI taxonomy): domain Eukaryota; kingdom Metazoa; phylum Chordata; class Mammalia; order Primates; family Lorisidae; genus Arctocebus; species Arctocebus calabarensis. Next base: position 23,020 of record CAUYON010074245.1, on the reverse strand, counting down.
GTCTTTTTTTTTTTTTTTTTTGCACAAAAGGTCTTTATTAGCGGGGGAAGCTGCAGAGCAGCATTAAGGAGGAGGGGAGAGAGAGAGAGGGAAACGGGGGAAGAGAGGAGAAAGAGAAGGGAGGGAAGAGAGACACGGGACACGCGGGGGCAGGAAGAGAAAAGAGCTGTTTTATTAAGTCGTAAGCATTTGTATATTTCAGGTATAAGTTCTTTATAGGATTTATTTCTTCCTCTCTGTAGCTGACTTTTCAATCCTTGTCTTTCATAGAGCAAAAAATTTTAATATTCATGAAGCCCAGCTTATCATTTTTTGCTTTCACGGATTATTTCTGAAAGCTCATCATCAGACCTGAGATCACTGAGATTTTTCTCCTGTTATTTTCTAGAAATTTTATGGATTGCAATTTTCATTTAGGACTTGATCCATGTGAATTAGTTTTTTGCAAAGGATGTGAAGTCTGTTGTAGATTTTTTTTTTCATATGGACATTAAGTTGTTCCAGCTCCAGTTGTCAAAAATACTATTTTTTTTTACTGAAACACCTTTGCTCTTTTGTCAAAGATCAGTTGACTATATTTGTATGATTTATGTGCTCTTTATTCTGTTCATTGATCTTGTCTGTTGTCAGTATATGCTGTCTTGATTACTATAGTTTCATAGTACTTCATATGTACTTCATACTTCATATGTACTTCTTGAAGTCAGGCAGTGTCAGTCTTCTGACTTTGTTCTTCTTTACTATTATATGTTGGCTTTTCTGGTTTCCTGCCTTTCTATATAAAATAAATAACTTGCTGAGATTTTTATTTGGATCATATTGAATCTATAGATCTCATTAGGAGCACTTGACATCTTAACAACATTAAATTTTCCTATCTACTAACATGGAATATCTCTACGTTTATGTAGATCTTTGATTTCTTTCAGTTTACCTCACATACATCTTGTACAACATATTTTCCTAGATTTATATATAAGGATTTTTTTAGGGACTCTAATGTAAGTGGAATTATATATTAATAGCAAATTCTAAATAGTCATTGTTAGCCAATAGGAAAGAAATTGACATCTTTACATCAGCTTGGTTGTTTTTTTGAAACAGGGTCTTTCTTGCTCTGTTGCCCAGGCTAGAGTGCTGTGGGGTATTCTAGCTCACTACAACCTCAGATTCCTGGGCTCAAGTACTGCTTCTGTCTTCAGTCTCCTAGGTAGCTGGGACTATAGGCTCACACCACCATGCCTATATATCTTAGCTTTATATACTACAGACTTGTTATACTTTCACATTAGTAACAGGAAAGTTTTGTCATTTCTTTAACGTTTTCTACATAGTCTTATCATCTGCTAACAAAAACACAGTTTCATTTCCTTCTTCTCAAATGGTATACTTTTTATTTCCTTTCTTATCTTATTAAATTTGGAATGAAAGTGGTAAGACAAGACATCCTTGCCTTGATCATAATCTTGGAGAGAATGCATCTCATTGCTTACAATTACGATCTTAGCTATAGGTTTTCTGTAGAAATTCTTTATGAATTTGAAGAAATTCTCTATTTCTTCAACAGAGAAAACCCTAGTTTGCTGAGGGTTTTTCTTATGAAAGGGTGTTATGATTATGCAATTATTTTTTCTTTAGCTTGTTCATGCAGTGGATTACATTAATTGATTTTCAAATGATGAGCAAATCTCACTTGGTCTTGGTGTATAATTCTTTCTATATATTGTTGGATTCAGCTTGCTAATATTTTGTTAAGAATTTTTGGATGTAGGTTCACGTATGTCCTTTCTTGTAATGTCTTTTCCTAGTGTAGGATTAGGATAATGTAGGACTCGTAGGGTGAGTTAGGAAGTATTTGCTTTTGTTTTCCAGAAGTGATATAAAGATTAATAGGGTTGGTCTTTTTTTTTCTTTTTTCTTTTTGGAAGGTTTTTTGATTCATTCTTACAGATCTATAAAGATTTTCTGTTTGTTCTTGAATGAGCTTTGGTAGTTCATGTTTTTGTTCATTTGATGTTAAGTTATCAATTTATGGTCGTAGAGTTGTTTTATATCCATCATAATATAATTTTATTATTTAAATATCCATTGAGTCAGTAGTAATGACCTATATTTTATTTTTGATATTAGTTGTCTGTCTTCATTTTCTTGGTTAACCTAGCCCGAAAAATTAATATCATCTACATAGCACTTCCCACTGCAAGAGACGAGCCTAGTTAAAAATCCACTTCTGTGTGTATACCTAAAAAAATGAAACTGAAGAACTTGTTAAAATTCAGATTTCTAGGTCCGATTCCCAGAAATGCTCATTCATTAGCACTCAGAGGAGCATGAGGAGGAAGTCCTATACCGCCCCTTAATTCTGGGTTTGTGAAGCACAGCAGGAGCTAGATTTGACAATCTCTAATGATTTTACTGGCTTTGAAATTTCTGGAACCTATGAATATTTGTGAGGGAGAAAGGAATAGGAAAAGAGAGAAAGGCAAACTTTCAGTCATTGGCTGCCATCTATATGTCTTGGTGATACTAGGAATTTTAAATGTAGTTTTTTCTTTGTTGTTTTTTAATTTGGTTTGATTTTTTTTTTTTTTCAAAGTAAAGGAATAGTACAAGGGAGCCCTCATACCAAATCCCAGACATCATTTTACCCATAAATATTTCTGTTTTTATCTATTAGAGATAAGAGGTAACTTTTTAAAAGCATTAACACATGCCATTATGATAATTATTCATGACAATTCCTTGATATCATTTAATTTAGCTGAACTGGCTAAATAGAATTTCTAGCCATAGGGACTGTCTTTAGGTTGCAACTATCATGTAAAATGTTAAGTTCTATATATTTACCACTGTGTAGCTATCATTAAGAAATACTGTTAAAGTTCTTTCCCTGTTGACAGTAGTTTTGTGGTGATAAGAATAGAGTATAAAATTCACATGTCTCTGAAGGTAGGCATGTACCAAAGGTGATTGATCATTAATCATGAGTTCAGCTTCTGAATATTTATAAACCCAGGCCCTGGGTGGCTCTGAAAATAGCATCAGGTAGAAATTACAGCAGAAAACAAAACACTATTTAAACTTAATTATGTTGAGCTGTATTAGTATATGAAGTTTTGTTATTATGGTGTGCAACGAGATTTCATAATTTTTTTAAAAGACTCTTCCCAGATGTTCAGGTAAGCGTTTCTTTCATAGTAATAATCACTGGGCTTCTGAGTTGAATGATATTGTAGAAGTAGTGTCTTGGGAAGATACATAATTAATCAAATGATAGAAATTTTTTTCCTTCTAGCTTTCATTCATTATGGAAATATAATTTTTAAATTTAAAAGGTTTGAGATTTGGGGAAGGATTTTTTATCTTATACATTTGAAAAATTATAATTTTAATTATTTCATTTAAATTAAACTCGATCATTTTTATGAAGCTGTATATATTTTCTGCCCAGATATCTTTGTTTATAGTCATTATCAATGTGTATATATAATTTTTTAAAATAATAAACTTTATTTTTAAAACCAATTTTAGGTTCACAGCAAAATTAAGAAGAAATTACCTGTGTATCTCCTATCTCCTCCGGTGTGTGTGCACATGTGGGCACACACACACACATAGCCTCAGCCTTGCTAATATCAGCATCCCATGCCCTATGTTTCATTCATTCTGTCTCTTTTTGTCTTAGTCTGGCTAAAAGCTTATCAATTTCAGTGATCTTTTCAAAGAACCATCTTTTGGTTTCTTTATTATTAATACTAGTGTTATTGATTTCCAATTTTACTTTGATTAATTTCCTTCTTCTCGTCCTTTTCATTTGTTTACCTTGTTTTAATTTGCTTTTCTTTTTGTAGTTTCTTCATCTGAAAGCTTAAATTGTTGATTTTAGATTTTGTTCTTTCCTGAATAGCATGAATAGCATTAATGCATTTAATGCTATCAGTTTTCCACTAAGCACTGCTTTCTCTGCATCCCACAAATTTTGATGTCGTATTTTCTTTTTTTCGTTTGTTTGTTTGGTTTTGTTTGTAGAGACGGAGTCTGACTTCATCGCCCTCGGTAGAGTGCCGTGGCGTCACACAGCTCACAGCAACCTCCAACTCCTGGGCTTGGGCGATTCCCTTGCCTCAGTCTCCCGAGTAGCTGGGACTACAGGTGCCCACCACGACGCCCAGCTATTTTTCTGTTTTTGCAGTTCGGCTGAGGCCAGGTTTGAACCCACCACCTTCGGTATATGGGGCCAGCGCCCTACTCAATGAGCTACAGGCGCTGCCCTTGATGTCATATTTTTATTTTCATTTAGTTCAGAGTGTTTTTTTAAGTTCCTCAAATTTGTCATGGTGTTTTTATGACCCAGAAGATAGTCTGTCTTGGTGAATGTGCCATGACCTTGAGAAAATACGTATTCTCCTCTTGTTGTGTGCAGTATTCTATTGATGTCAATTAGATCAGTTGACTGGTACTATTCAGCTTAAGCGTGCCCTTACTGATTTCTGCTTGCTGGATCTATCCATTTCTAACAGTGGGTTATAAAAGTCTCTAACTATGATAATGGATTCATCTATTAATATATTTTGCAGTTCTATCAGTTCTTGCCTCACCGTAGTTCATTGCTTTGTAGTTAGGCATATACATATCAAAGATTGTTACTGGTATGTCTTCTTAGAGTATTGACTCTTTTTTTTCATTACATAATGCGCCTCTTTATTTCTGATAACTTTCCTTACTGTGAAGTCTGCTGTAGCTGAAATGATGATAGCTACTCTGGTTTTCTTTCTTCTTCTTCTTCTTCTTCTTTTTTTTTTAAGACAGTCTTATTCTGTCATCTTTGGTAGAGTGCTGTTTTGTTATAGCTCACAACAACCTCAATCTTTGGGCTCAAGGCTGCTCTGGCTTTGTTTAGATCGTGTAACATGGTCTGTTTTTCTTTCATGTGTACATGTTGTGTTTACATTTAAAGTGGGTTTCTTGCAGACAACAAGTTGGGTCTTGCTTTTGTTCTGCTCTGTAAATTACTGTTTTAATTAGTATATTTTGTTCATTGACATTTAAAGTGATTATAGAAGCCAGGCTAGTACTAGCGGAGGCTGAGGCAGGAGGATCTCTTGAGGTCAGGAGTTCAAGAAGACCAGCTTGAGCAAAGTAAGACCCCCATCTCTACTACAAACAGAAAAATTAGTGAAGCATGGTGGTGGATACTTATACCCCCTGCTGCTTGGGAGGGTGAGGCAGAAGGATTGCTTGAGACAAGGAGTTTGATGATGTTGTGAGCTAAGCTGAGGCCATGGCACTCTTGCCCAGAGTCTTGAGACTCTGTCTTCAAGAAAAATTAATCAATAAATAGTGATTATATAGTTGGATTCATATTTATGATTAATGTTTCTCATATCAACATCTCTTTGTTGTCCTTGTTCTTTATTTTTATCTTCCACACCTTTTCTGCTCTTTATGGTTTTGAGAATTTTGTGATTCCATATTCCTTTCTAGCTTATCATTTATACTTCTTTTTTTGTTCTTTTGTAACTCTGTGCTTTCACATTTAATCCAAGTCTTCTTGCAGATAACACTGTACTGCCTCATAGGTTATACAAATACTTTATAAGAACAAAATATTCCTAATTCCTCCCTCCTGTTCGACACACACAGAGTCATGCACTGCATAATGTGTTTTAGTCAACAATGGATTGCATATATGATGCTGGTCCCTTAAGATTATAATGGAACTGAAAAATTCCTTTTGTCTAATGACAGCATAGCCATCACAGTGTCATAATGCAATATATTACTCACATGTTTGTGGTGGTAACTGGTATAAACAAATCTCTGCCAGGGAATAGAAGTATAGCACCATAATACCTAATAAATGACTATGTTACTGATTTGTGTATTTACTTATCTGAGAGCGTCCTCCAACTTATAAGAAAACGTTAGCTATAAAACAGTCTTAGACATGTCCTTTAGAAAGTATTCCAGAAAATGCTGTTATCATAGGAGATGGTAGTTCCATGCCTGCTGCTACCCCTGGATACCTTCCAGTGGGACAAAATGTGAAGGTGGAAGACAGTGACAATGATGATCCTGATCCTATGTAGGTGTATTCTACTGTTGTCTCTTGGTTTTTGACCAAAATAATAAATAAATTTTTAAAACATGAGAAACCTTATAGTATAAGAATATGAAGAAAATATTTTGTATAGCTGTACAGCATTATTACAAAAGAGTCAAAAAGTTTATACAAGCCGGACACGGTGGCTCATGCCTGTAATCCCAGCCAGCACTTGGGAGGCTGAAGTGGGTAGGTGGCCTAAGCTCATGAGTTTGAGACGAGCCTGACCAAGAGTGAGACCTCGTCACTTAAAAAGTAGCCAGACCTTGTGGCGGGCTCCTGTAGTCTCAGCTACTTGGGTGGCTGAGACAAGAGAATCACTTGAGCCCAAGAGTTAGAGGTTGCTGTGAGCTTTGACACCATAGCACTCTATTGAGGGCAACAAAGTGAGACTTTGTCTCAAAAAAAAAAAAAAAAAGTTTATAAATTAAAAAAGGTACGGTAAGCTAAGATTTATTTATTATTTTAAAATAAAGTAATTTTTTTACATTTAGTGTAGCCTATGACACACTTCTTAGAACATTTTACTGTCATTAAGCAATGTATGACTATGTATTTGTATGTGTGCTATGTGTAAATAAATGCCTATACATAAGCATAAATAATTGAATACATTGCTACTGTTATTTGAAGCAAACTGTTATCTATTAGATAATTAAGAAAAATAAAAGTTTTAATTTTATTTATTTTGTAAACACTACTTAATGTATACCCTATTTGGGGGGTTGTTTCAATTTTTTTAGATATGAATTTCTGACCCATATCATTTTTCTTCTCTCAAAAGGGCTACTTTTATAAATTTTTATAAGAAATTAAATCAACTCCTTCAGTTTTTGTCTGAGAAAGTTTTTATTTTTCCACATTTGTGAGCGTTAATTTCACCAAGGTACAGAATTTTAGGTGGTAGGTTTTATCTCAATACTTTAAATATTTCACTCACTCTCTTTTTGCTTGCATAATTTCTGAGGAAAATCTGATGTAACTTTTTATCTTTCTCCTTTGGAGGTAGGGTGTTTTTTCCTCTGACATCTTTCAAGATTTTTTCTTTATCTTTGGTTTTTTGATGTTTGAATATCACATGCCTAGGTGTAGTTTTTTTGGCATTCATCCTCCTTGGTGTTCTTTGAGCTTCCTGAATCTGTGGTTTGGTGCCTGACATTAATTTGAGAGAAATTCTGTTATTGTTGCTTCAAATATTTCTATTTTCTTTCTCTTTTTCTTCTCCTGGTATTTTCATTATACATATTTACAGTTTTTATAGTTGTCCCACAAGTCTTGGATATTGTTTTTCTTCTTTTTCTTTCAGGTTTTTTTTCCTCTTTGCTTTTCAGTTTTGGAAGCCTATTGTCATATCCTCGAGATCAGAGATAAAGCTGCGTCCAATCTACTGATGAGCCCTTCCGAGGCATTTTTATTACAATAATTGTGATCTCGGTTATTTTTAATTTTTTTTTTAGAATGCCCATCTGTTTGCTTACATTATTTATCTCTTCTTTCATGTCGTCTCTGCTTTCTCAATTAAAACCTTAAGCATATTAATAAAAGTTTTTTTGAAATTCCTGATTGGAAAAGTACAATAACATTCCTGTTGTATATGACTTGGGTTCTGATGCTTGTTTATTTCTTCAGACTGTTGTATGCCTTTTAAGGTGGACATGGTGTTACTTGGTAAAAGGAACTATGTAAAAGGACTTTAATGGAGTGGCAGTATATGGTGTGTGGGGGGAAGAATATTTTATAATTCAGGATTAAGTCTGTCTTTGGTGAACCTGTGTCTCAGGACTTTGAACTTCACCACTGCTGCTTTTTAGTCACTCCCCTCTTGGATGGAACAGGATGCCAGAGGTAGCTGCTGGAACTGGGTTATTTCTGTTCTCCACATGAAAGACTAAAGGTAACAGGAGTTGCATTTTCCCTTCCCCCAGGTTTGGTGAGTTCTGATAAAACTCCAGCGGGTTAGGCTCTGGCAAGATATTTTCTCTGGAGCGCAGGCTTTGTTAAGAATACATTGATTGCTCTGGTACATTTCAAGTTGCTTATCTTTATTCTTCTCCTCTCTGAAGCACAAAGGGATTTTTTCCTCCAGAATTCACTGTGAAAACTTGGTGAAAGGTGAAACAGATGTGTGAGGTCTGAGGGCCATGAAATGATTGGGATGTTAGTATGTTTGGAGTTTTTCTCTCTCTCTCTGTTAGTATGTCTGTACTGAGTCAATTACAGTTTAGGTTTTCCCTGCCTTTCTCCTCTCCATTGATTCTCACAGTGGGTTTCTGCTTCAGTAAGTTGTGATCCTTAGTATTTACCCATTTCTCTAGTTTTGGGGGCAATGGGTTTGCCCTGTGAGACCTCCCTTGTAAGGTCTAAATTTTGTTAACTTTTCAGTTTGTTCAGCTTTTTGCATGTTGTTGAGACAAGAGTGGCAACTTCTAAGTTCTTGTTGGCTGATCCAGAAACCAGAAGTCCTACAGTAGTAAATTTTTAGGCATTGAAGTTATTCTTTCAGTTCTGTTCTTTTGACATTGAAGGTATTGAAGCAGAAATGTTAGCTGAGATGTTATTTTGGGAATTCAAGAATCTTGTCACTGGTTATTGGGACCATTTCTGAAGGATCTGGAATTACAATGTCAGGTTGTTTTGAAGAAAGCATGAATGGCACTGGGAAAATAATATTATAGTTAGTGAGACCCTGGTTGTAAATCTACCTCTTCTTGCTGAGGTACTTAATCCTTTTTATTAGATACTTGGGAGCGGAAATATTTTTCATCTCTTAGATTAATTTGCCTGGCCTTATTCTAGTAGTACCTGTTATTAAACAAAATGAACATTGGAATATTCATGAATTGTGTAATCTTCTGGAATATAAAATTTAATCTTTGAGAATAGCTAAATTTGGTGTCTGTTAGAACTGGCTTAGATTTCTATTAGAATACAAAGAGATAAGGGCGGTGCCTGTGGCTCAGTGAGTAGGGCGCGGCCCCATATACCTAGGGTGGTGGGTTTGAACCTGGCCCCAGCCAAAAACTACAACAACAAAAATGTAAGAGATAAGTTCTGAGAAAGTTGTGCTTCAACATTTTTTTTTTACTTTGTATTTTGACACAATTTTAATTAAATTTTAGAAATTTGACCTAATTTCTAATTTATACAAGAATAATTTAAAGAATAAAGAATTCTCTAAACCACTTTCTTTGATTCACTAAATTTTAAGTAATATATAACAATATTTACTTTCTCTCTTGTTCTTTATTTATTCTCTCTCTCACACTCTTTTCTCTCCCATATAATTTTTGTTCTGTACCCTTTTAGAGTAAGTTGTTCATATTATGCTCCTTCTGCATATTTCAGTGTATTTCCTTAAAACCCATTATTTTATGTAATTACAGTACAGTTATCAAAATCAGTAAGTTGTCATTAGTATAATATAATTATCTGATCTGTTGCCCTAATGTATAATTTAATAATTGTCCCCAAAATGTCTTTTATAGTGAAGGAAAACAAATCCCAGGTTAAGCATTGCATTAACTATGTCTCTTTAGACTACTACTGAGTCTTTTTGTGCTTTGAACACTGATAAGTACAGACCAGTTATTTTGTAGACGGTTCCTCAATTTGGGCTTACCTGCTTCCTTCAGACATGATTTGGTTTAAAATGAGGGGTTATTTTTTTCATTGTGATAGAAAAATAACATAAATTTTAAGTATGCCTTACAGTATTAACTGTATGTACACTTTAACAGGTCGCTAGAATTTTTTCATCTTATAAAACTGAAATTCTATGTACTTAATCAACGACTGCCCCATCCCCACCCCTGGCAGCCATCGTTCTACTTTTTCTTTTTAAGAGTCTAACTAGTTTAGATACCTCATATGAGTGGATAAGTGGAATCATGGTGTATTTTCCTTTTGGTGGCTGGTTTATTTCATTTAGTGTAACATCTTCAAGACTTATCCATGTTGTAGCATATGACAGGATTTTCTTCTTTTCAAGACTGATAATACTTCATTTTATGTGTAGGTGGTATTTCCTAATCTATTCATCTGTCCATGGGCATTCAGGTTGCTTTCACCTCTTGGCTATTGTGATTAATGCTAACAGTGAACATGGTTGTGCCTGTTTTTGTCAAGATCTTGTTTTCATTTCTTTCATATTATACCCAGAAATAGATTGCTGAATCATATAGTAGTTCTATCCTTAATTTTTTGAGAAATTGTTACCCTGTTGTTCATAAAGGCTATGTACCATTTTACATTCCCACTGACAGTGCATAGGATTCCATTTTCTCCACATCATTCCCAACGTGTAATTTTCTGTTTGATAATGGCCATCTAATACGTAGCAGGTGGGAGATGATATACCTCTTTGTGTTTTTGATTTTCACATCCTTGATAATTACTGCCATTGATCATCTTTTCTTATGCTGATCATTTGTACATCTTGTTTGAAGAAATGTATATTCAGATCTTTTGCCCATTTTTTAAATTAGCTTATTTGATATTTTTGTTCTTAAGTTTTAGGAGTTCTTGTATTTCCTAGGTATTACTCTTTTGGCTGCAAACAATGCCTATAGACATTTAAACAAGGTATTTGGTGGGAAGGACACTTTAGGTGTTCGGTACAAGATGTTCCTTTGGCACACAGGCTTTCATTTTGCAAACAAAAGCTTTGACAACACATGTTACTTTTATGGTATTTGACTCGAGTCTGTAAGCATCATACGCTTCACAGTTTGCCTGAAGTAATTTGTACAGGTAGTGGAAACTGAAACCAACTTGAGTGAATTATTTTGATTAGTAAGAAACCAAAGAACGTCCAGTAGCGCACCATGTATCTTAATGATTGTTGGGATAGCTGCACACTTTAGGTGGCACATTTCCTTTCTGTACCACTCCACAAGGGTTAATCTGCTCTTTGACACATGGTTAAATATTTTTCATGTACCTTAAGTTGCCTTATCAATCTGTTGTTTCTTTTGCTCTATAGACATTTCAAAGTTGGATGTAGTGCCATTTGTTTTTCCTTTGTTACCTGTGCTTTGGTATTGTATCCGCCCCCCCCCCCCAAATTTCTGTCAAATCCAATGTCATGAAGCTTTCCTGCTATGTTTTCTTCTAAGAGTTTTCTGACTTCAGGTCTTATGTTTAGGTCTTTAATTGATGTTGACTTTTGGCGAACTCCATTCTTTTGCATGCCAATATTAAGTTTTCCCAGCATTATTTAGTGAAGAGATTGACTTATCTTTCCCCATCTTGGCATCCTTGTCAATCATTTGACCTTAAATGTGACAGTTTACCACTGGGTTCTCTTTTCTGTTCCATCATTCTATATGCCTGTCTTCCTGTCTTTATGCTGGTACCTTAACTGTTTTATTGGGAGGGGGTGTCATACCATACATTGTTGATCATTATAACTTCGTGGTATGTTTTTAAGTGAGATACTTTATATCTCTGGCAGAGCTGGTTTTTGCAAAGAACTTTTAGTGAAATCTTCGGCAGTGAGTTTTATTAATAAGTAATTATTCATTTCCCTTCAATTTTTGTTTTATAAGCTTGAATTTTTCAGTTCTTTTTAGGACCATTTCCAATCTTTCTGATGCCTTCCATATACTGAATTTATATCCTTATCCATTCAATATCTCACTAACATTAAAACAGTCTGTTGGGGAAAAATATTATTATTTAACTTTTCAAGTTCCTAACCATTTAGTGATCTATGGAAATATATTCTCTTTCTGTGACATATTTATTATTTTGTACTGTTAAATATTATTTTTTTTTCTTTTTTTTTTTTTTATTAAATCATAGCTGTGTAAATTCAATCATGGGGTACAATGTGCTGGTTTTATATACAGTTTGAAAAATTTTCATCGAACAGGTTAACATAGCCTTCATGGCATTTTCTTAGTTAGTGTGTTTAGACATTTATATTCTGCATTTGGTAAGTTTCACCTGTATCCTGTTAAATATTCTTAACAGACTTTCTTTTCCTGTGAATACATCATTTTAAAATTAGTTTGTACTGGTTAAGCTAGGTATATTTTGAACACAGATATCTAAATAAATCTTTTTGCCCTTATTCTATACTTGTTGAGAGTGAACAAGAAGAGTGCTAGGTTTGAACAGAAAATGTGAGAGAATATCAGATGGTAGATAGGGATCACTGACCCACATACTTTTTTAAAACACAAAATTGCTTTTAGATTCACAGAATAACATGATTTTATTTTATTTAAAAATAGATAATGCATTTAAATGATTCAAAAATAAAAAGTATATGAAAACAAACTCATTCCTGGCCACCCTTCCCTTACAAGTAACTACTAATTCATGTGTTCTTTTAGGGGTTTCATTACACATTCAAACAATAGGAATTTGTGTTTTTATACTTTCTCTTACACAAAAATTAGCATACTATGTACTTTTTAGCATTTGGCTTTTTTTGTATATGTAAGAATATAGTCTGGAAATTAAGTTATATTAGCATACATGTGTCCTTATTCAGTTTTTTACTATTGCATAATAGTTCTGTTTGGGCATACTAGGTTATCCAGTTTCTTGTAAAAAGCCAATAGGTTGTTTGCAGCCTTTTGTTATGACAAATAATGCTTTAGTGACTAACCATGAACAAATAGAATTTCATAAAAATCTGGTTATATCTGTTAGAGAAATTACCAAACAAGGTAAATAATGGTATAAACAGGAGTTATACCATTTTGTTTTTCTACCAGTGTGTGAGAGTACGTAGTTCCCTACATCCAGATCACAAGACTCCTTTTAGTTTTTGGAATTTTGCTAGTCTGATAGATGAAAAATGATATATCTCAGTGTAGAGTTTTAGTTATATAAGCTTTTTATTTTGAAAAAACTTTAATTTACACAAGAGTTAGCAAAGGAGGTACAGTTCCTATATACCTCTCATCTCTTCCAGCTTTAGTTCCTACTGTTATCAGCTTGTGTTACTGTGGCACCTTTGTCAAAACTAAGAAAATAATGTTGGTGCATTATTACTAACTAAATCCCAGACATTATTCTAAAATCTGTCAGTATTGTTTCACTTTGGATTTCTTATTAAAACTGAGGTTGAGTATCTTTTCATATGTTTAGGAGCCTTTTATATTGTTATCTTCTGAACTATTACTGTCCTTCACCCAGTTTCCTCCTGGGTTCTTAGAAAGCAAAAGGGGCCTGTAATCCTAGCACTCTGGGAGGTTAAGGTGGGTAGATTGCCTGAGCTCACAGGTCCAAGACCATCCTGAGCAACAGGGAGTCCCTTGTCTCTAAAAACAACCAGGCGTTGTGATGCATGCCTATAGTTCCATCTACTTGGGAGGCTGAGACAAGAGAATCACTTTAGCCCAAGAGTGATTTTGGAGGTTGCTGTAAGTTAAGACGCGAGGGCACTCTACAAGGGTGACTAGGTGAGATGCTGTTCTTGGAGGGGAGAGGAAGAAAGCAAAAGGGGATTGGGGTGAGAATCTGAAAGAGAGAAAAAATTAAGGAAAAGCACAATGAGGGAGAGAATAAACCATCTTTATCTTTACACATCTGATATTTTTATCATTTTTGAATCATTTTATCACCTGGATCTTGTTTAATGTCATTAGGCTTTATCCCTTTTGTAATGATGAAAATTCTTACCTGAAAGATTGAGAGTATCCACTTGCTTATTCTTATGGTCCATGGTTCTTATAGCAGTCATCATTCCCACTAATTTTGGCCAGTAATATTTGTTATTTATGAGTTTTTCTGGCAGTGCCTATGGGTCAGTGAGTAGGGTGCTGGCCACATACACTGAGGGTGGCGGATTTGAACCCAGCCCCAGCCAGCTAGGACAACAATGACAACTGCAACTATAACAACAAAATAGCCAGGTGTTGTGGCGGATGCCTGTAATCCCAGCTACTCGGGAGGCTGAGGCAAGAGAATCACTTAAGCCCAAGAGTTGGAGGTTGCTGTGAGCTGTGATGCCATGACACTCTACCAGGGGTGACAAAATAAGACTGTCTCAAAAAAAAAGAAAGAAAGAATATGTGAATTTTTCAAAGTGGAAGAGAAGTGTAGTTACCAGCCTAGTCAATAAAAAGACTAGGAATAATCCTGATTATGATATAAATCTGGAATTTTTTAAAGATCAGATTTGTTGATGGACTTGGATCACTACACTGCCTTGTAAAAACGGCTTTGAACTTTTCTGCACGTCACTTTATTTGTAAATTGGTGGAGGTAGGAGTTGTGAATATGATATCTGGCTGTGTCTTACGAATCTAAGAAATCTTGCGCATCAAAATGAAGAGTCCTAGGTATCAACATTGACGATCTCTCCTTACATCTCTAGGCTGAGCTTGGAAGCTCAGTCAGAACCTTGGAGAGTTCCAAGCAGAGGTGGAGATGGTTGGTGCTTGAGTTGTTTCTGAACTTTGAGATACACTTGCTTTTCATCAGCAATCTTTGCAAGTTATTTGAACCTTTAAATAAAGTTCAATGTATTTCACATTAGCCAGAAGTAAAGTTTATAAAGTTTTAGAGCAATGGTTCTTTAAATGCAGTCCCACGTTTGGGAACTTGTTTAAAAATGCAAATTTATAAGCCTAACTCCAGTTCTTCTGAATCAGAAATTGGTGATCTGGCCCAGCAATCTGTGTTTTAACATGCCCTTGAGAAGATTCTGATGAATGCCAGAGTTTGAGAAATACTGATTAAAAGGCTTTGATGGTCCTCATGTCAAGAAGGGACTTCTAAGTCTTTGTCAGATCTATTAACCTTAAGTTTGAGAAGTATATGGGCTTACAGGAACATGTTTTATTTAGACTGCTTCCTCATTCATAGGTCTGCCTACTCTGAGCTCATTTTAGTGTATGTTAGGTTCCATTTAACTGAGAGTTAGATATGTAATAGCATTATTGATTCTAGATTTATAAAAACTTTTCAACTTTGCTTTTTAAAATGTACATTTTATATATGTGCATAAAACTTCATATGGATCCAAATATTTGTTCAACTGTTTGAAAGTGGATTTGGGGCCAAAAGTGGTAGATCATACCTATAATCCTAGCACTTTAGGAGGCACAGTATTGATTGTTATTGAATTCATTGAATTGGTAAACATAGATTTGAAAAGTTAGAAGACCCTTTAGAAACAAAGTGTACTTGTGCCTCTGTCTTGTTTAGTTGCCTAGCTTCCAGCAATAAACATTAAATAAATTTGAAAATTCAGTTTAGCTGTCTTTGCTCTCTTTGATAGCCCAAATAATTTTTCTTTTTTCTTTTTCCTTTTTTTTTTTTTTTTTTTTTGAGACAGGGCCTCAAGCTGTCACCCTGGATAGAGTCCCGAGGCATCACAGCTCACAGCAACCTCCAATTCCTGGGCTCAAGCGAGTCTCTTGCCTCTGCCTCCCAAGTAGCTGGGACTACAGGAGCCCATCTCAACGCCCGGCCATTTTTGGTTGCAGCCGTCATTGTTGTTTGGTGGCCCCGGGCAATGACAGCCCAAATAATTTTTCATTACTCCTGTTATGATTAGAAGGGTTTAATTTAGCTTCTGTGTGGTATAGTGGGAAAAGTACTGAGCTCTATGAGTCAAGACCCTGAAATCTGAGCTCAGCTTTCGGGTTTCTGATCTGTGAGGTAAAGTATTTCCAGCTCTAAACTGTGTAACTTTTGATTATTCTTAATAACATGTACATTAACTGGTATGGTCAGATCTTCACCTTAACTTTTTGTTTGTTGGTTGGTTGTTTTTTTTTTTTTTTTTTTTTAAATAAGACCACACAAATAATATTGTAAAACTTTACTTCTACACCTTTAGGATCTCTAACTGGGCCTGAGAATTAAATTGACATGACATGAGACAGATGAATAGCAGAAAAGCATACAGATTTTTATATCTGCATGGGAAACCTCATAGTAAATGAAAACCCAAAAAGTGGATGGGGCCAAGATGAGGTTGAACAAAGTAACAACTGTGGAAAAGTAACTAAATTACATGGGGAGACTAAAGAAAGATAAGAGTTATTTTAACAAAGCCTATGTGTACCTATTTATCTTTGCCCCAACTCTCCATTACTGGAAATAAGAATGCCCTCCCTTTCATTTGAGAATTTTATCCTTGCTTTCAGGAAGAAAAGGGAAAGTCAGCGAACCCTTCTTAGAGTTCTTAGTCCTCCTGTTTTTCAAGTGTCTTTAGTTCAGAATTGTCTTTATGCCAAAGGGGATAACATATCCTGTTATCTTTCAGTAAACTAGAAAGAGAAAAGGTAGGAAGGAGGAACAAAGTAAGAGAGGGAGAAAATTCAAAATAGACTCCAGGAGTAATTTTGGTGATTTAAAAAAAATTTTTTTAAGATGCTGTTTTCTTGTTTATATCACTTTATCCATTTGTTAAGAGATATAAAAGAAGAAAATGTATACAGAATATTTTGATTCGATGCAAGAAATAGTTGTCAATGCATCTATCTGCCCTTTCCACTAGAAGTATTCAAGCTGGATTTACCAGCCATTCCCCCAACACTTTGTTTTATAACTTTATTATGATTTTTGAATAGGTTTTATCATATTGACTGTCTGTTGGGTTTTATTTGTTTTTACAAGTTTATTACATGAACTAAGGTGAAAGGAAAGAGAGTCTGTCCCTCCAGGCCTTGGTCTTCCTTAGATGGAACTCCAGCTCCTAGCTCTCCAGCGTAGCTATCTGCCTGGCCACTTGGTCACACAGGCCAAACTTCAAAGGAGTGCTCTTAAGAAGCTTTCCTTATTCAAGTTAGGGAACTCTGCCAGAAATTTTTATTCTCAATTATATTTTTTGAACTTCTTGACTGCATTTTATTTAAAATTTCTTCTTACTCAGGAGTCACTTTGTCCCTGTGACTCAGGGAGAGTGGCGAGTGGTTCTTGTAACATTGCTAAGTATTGTGTGCTACTAGTGGCACAGTGCAGTTTCTCTTTTTTTTTTTTTTTTTTTTTTTTGAGACAGAGCCTCAAGCTGTCACCCTGGATAGAGTGTTGTGGCATCACAGCTCACAGCAACCTAATTCCTGGGCTCAAGTGAGTCTCTTGCCTCCTCCTCCCAAGTAGCTAGGACTACAGGCGCCTGCCACAACACCCGGCCATTTTTTGGTTGCAGCCGTCATTGTTGTTTGGCGGGCACAGGCTGGATTCGAACCCGCCAGCTCAGGTGTACGTGGCTGGTGCCTTAGCCCGTTGAGCCACAGGCGCCAAGCCTGCAGTTTCTCTTTAGGGTCTTGATGCAGACCAGCTTATTACTTAGATGTATTGTAGACCACACTGGTGACCCTAGTTTTACCTGTCACTTTGAAAAGATGCCCACCACTCTATGCTGGGTAGAAAGAAGAAAAGCAAACTTTATCCTTGGTCTTCAGATTTATAAACTGCTGTCCTGTCCTTCAAGTTTTCAAAAGTGAGGATGTGTACATAGGTGAGCATTGTATAGAGTTTCTTTTGAAAATCTTCATATTAATTATATTTTCTGAATGAACGTACCCATGGGCTAGTGTGTTCTTGTTCCTTCAGTTTAGTGAGTTGGGCCTGTCAGTACGCATTTGGTATTTCCATCTCCTCCTTGGTGAATTTTTTAAATCTTTTGGTGTATAAGTTTGTGAATATTGGTAGTGTATTCTCCAGTCACTCTTTTTTAGATGGCACAAAGCCTTTCTTTTTCTTTCCTTTCTGTCATTCTTCTTGGGACCAGCTAGGAAAGAGAGGATATGAAGGATTATTGCCAGATTTACTTTTAAAGGGTTTGTTCTTTCAGAAGGGAAATTGAATCATGCTCCTCAATAGCATGGAGTATCCAGCAATGATGTTAAGTCCCTTCCAAAGAACCTAAATTTACAAATATGTACCCAAGTTAACCTCTATACTGCAAGTAACCAAAAGGTGATGACAGACAGATGGTTGCAACATGGTGAATATGCCTATGCCTGTACAGGTGTAGTGGCTCACACCTGTAATCTTAGCACTCTGAGAGGCTGAGGCAGGTGGGTTCCCTGAGTTCACAAGTTTGAGACCCGCTTCAGCAACATTCAAAGTTTATTCCTTTGAATCAGAGGACAGAAGAAACCTAAACTAGATATATTCATGTAGTTCAAAAGATGTTTTAAACCTAATAACCACAAGGTGTGTATCTTTGTGAGGAAAACTTTGATGGATGCAAAGTTCATTTGTTATCCAAGGGTGTTTATAAGTAAAGGTCAGTATATCACCCTCCACATGAAAGACTGTTAGGTTTCTGGGACAGGAATTCTTTTCATTTGTTACATCTAGCTGTCTACCTGAGCACTTAATAAAATTGAATTACCAGTAAATTTTGGCATTTAGTATTTTATAGACATATTTTAATTAACTCTTCATTCTATAAACTATTCCTGCAATATTTGTTGTAGGAAATAGATATTATTTGTCTCTAGACAATACTAAGTATCTCCATATTTTTTAGTAGCATGGCAAGAAATGCTAGTAGGAGATTAGGTGCTTCTGGAGATGGATGGTAATGATGGTTGCAATATTGGGAATGTGTCTGTACCACTAAATTGTGTAGTTAAAAATGGTTAAGATGGTAAATTTTATGTGTATTTTACCACGATAAAAAATACAAAATACAGCAACTTTTCTTGATCTCCTCTTCCCAAAAACACATTGGAGGCAAATTAGGTGTGAATACTAATGTTGGGCCAGGCACGGTGGCTCACCTCTGTAATCTTAGCAATCTGGGAGACTGAGGCAGGTGGATTGTCTGAGCTCACAAGTTCGAGACCAGCCTCAGCAACAGCAAGACCCTGTCTCTAAAAATAGCTGGGCATTGTTGCTGACACCTGTAATCACAGCTGCTTAGGAGGCTGAGGCAAGAGTATTGCTTAAGCCCAGGTGTTTGAGGTTGCTGTGAGCTATGATGTTACAGTACTCTACTGAGGATGACAAAGTGAGATTCTTAAAAAAAAAAAAAAAAAAGTAATGTAGATGTTATATAATTACGTAGATTATTGCCTGTGAAATGCTTTTATATGCATTTTCCTCATTCACTTATTGATTAGTAAGATTTATAAACACTATTTCATTTATTTCCCAAAAAAGATATAACATAAGTGATTTGTGTCATTTAAGATCTTTTATAAGAAAAATAATACTAAACAGGTGATCCAGATAAAATTATTTCTTTTATCCTCAGTAATACAGGTTTTTAAATTTAGTCTCTTGTAACAATTGGTAAAAGGGGGAATGATGTCAGTACTGCTTGGTTGTCCTGGTTATTTCATGATTTTTTTCTCACTAAGGGGAGTTGAAATAGCAGGAAATAAAATCTTCAGTGAGGAGGTGTAAAAGCTTTCATTTGGTTGCTTCATATGTAAGGACCCATTCAACTCTATAATAAGAAAATTGAAAATGACTGCCTGCGCCTAGGGTTTCTTTCCCAGAGAGGCACAACCTCAGTCCTGCAGAGCTCTTAGCTAGTGGTGGGTTACCTTTTCTCCTACAGAGCCCTAACACAGTGCTCCATTACATTCTGTTTTGTCTCAGCAACCACAGGTAGCAATTCCATTCTGTTATTTTTGTCCATTTTTAGTATCCCTTGAGATAGTAGCTGAGAGGTCAAAGATAAAAAATAAAAGATTATTCCGAAACATGAATTAAAGGGAACTAAGTCCAGGTTCTGTGTGGGCAACATCGGCCTTTATTCCGCTTGAGTGCAAGTGAATTAAGTTTGAGAAGGAAGTTAGCACATGCGTTAAGGTGGATGGGAATTTAAAAAGTTGGAGGAGTAGGAATTGGTACATTCACTCTTTCCTAGGTGGGACAGTTCTTTCTGAGCAGGTCCATACATTGATTCTATCAGTAGTCAGCTCCTTTAAGTGGCTTCAACAACCATATAATATAGCATTTGCAGGTTCTTCAGACTCTGTTAACAAAATTAAATATGTTGTCTATAAACTTGTTATTCTTGTACACATTTTACATGTAAAGGATTTTTTTTTTTTTTTAGGAACTTGTCTCATGTTATAGCAGACATGTACTTTTTATTAGTGTTAATGAAAATCAGAATATTGTAGTCAGTTCTAAATATTGGTGAATAGCTCTTGTTTTTGTCAGTTCATAAACAAAACAAGAAGGTAACTTACATGGCCAAATTTTTATGAACTGACAAAAACAAGAAGATAACTTAAACATAGCCAAATTCAGACTTGAATTTTTTAAAAGTAGACACTCTTAAGGATGATTTCTTTTTTTTAAACAATAG
Source organism: Arctocebus calabarensis (assembly GCA_963573935.1). NCBI lineage: Eukaryota > Metazoa > Chordata > Mammalia > Primates > Lorisidae > Arctocebus > Arctocebus calabarensis. The sequence goes on along the minus strand of CAUYON010074245.1, from coordinate 2,672 downwards.
TAAGTTTCTTGCTGTTAATTACACATTCCTGAGTATTTCAGACATTATCTCTTAATAACCTGTCATAAGATAGTTTTCTTTGTTAACAGATGATGAAGCCAGAGAGATAGCCAAAGGAGAAGAAACCATACAGTGAAATTTTGAAGCTGGTACTTCCATAGCAGTCTTTGCTTATCTTTCATACTTCCAGTTTTTCAGAAACAGTTCATTTTTCTGTATTGATCTAAAGCAGGGGTTAACAATTTTTTTCTGTAAAGGACCAGATAGTAAGATAGTAAATGTTTTGGGTTGTGGGGGGGCCCACAGTTTATCTCCATCATATATTGCTCTTCTTCTTTCTCCTCCTAACCCTTTAAAAATATAAAAGATGCTTTTATGTTTTACAGCCTTAACCAAATATAAGCTACAGGGTCAATTTGGTCCATAGGTCTGTTTATCATTTTTTGATATAGATTATTTTAATTAAATAATAAGAATCCTCCAGTGATTTCCTTACATTTTTCTTTTCCCAGAAAAGGTAAGATAGAAGAAATCATCCATGATATCACTTTTACTCCTCATCATTTATTGCTTTTCTTTTTTGCTTTATGTTAGTAACTTTAGATACTGCAGAATTGCTCTCTAAACTAGTTGTACCAGTTTATATTTTTACCAGTAGTATTTGAACGTTCTTTCAATCAACACTTCTCAAACTTTACTATTTTTGTCAATTGTCTGGATATAGATTGGTATTTGTTGATTTAAATTTGTTTTTCACATATTACAAGTGAGGCTAAACATCTTTTTGTGTAGAGTACCTGTTCATATCTTTGGATAGTTTTTCTCACTGAATTTTCAAAGGGATTCTTCTATAGTTTTAATTATGGTTTAAGAACTTTTATCATAAAACATCTTCAACATATTCAAAAGTAGAAAAAGTATTTTTTCTGCCAAGTATTCATCACTTACATGGGTCAGTACTGTTCTCTATATTTATACCTTTTCTTCCACCTCTATAATTTTCTAGCCATCCCAACATGATTTCATCTGGGAATATTGAAACATAATCATAATATTATCTAACAGTATTGCAGTAATACATTAACGTGTAATAATACTATTATAATATTATCACACCACCCCTTAAAAGAAAAAAAAACAGTATTTTCTTAATATCAAATATTTATTTAGTCAGTGTTCACATCTTATCTCTTCTATAAATTTGATCTCTCTCTTTCATTTATCTCCCTGTTTTTTTCCTAAGCAATTTATTCTTTTTAGTTGGGATCCAGAAAATAGGAAAATTGAACTATGTGAAAGAATTTAAAGTTCTTTTGACTTGGGATCAAGAGAATGTCCATAAAACTCTAGCTCTCTTAGGATTCTTTAAATCAGGAATCAAGCATTTATTTTGCCTTTTCTATGAACTGTATCTCAGGATCTCTAAATAGTTAATAAAGAGGAACTTTCTCTTGGTGGAAGTATTCCAGCTAAAGTAAATCAAGAAGAAATGAAAGCGCTGTTTTGCAACTTCTAATGAAGTAATGGATCAAGGCAAAGGTCATTAATTGTTTCTGACATCACAGTAAAAGAGACAACCAAAATTACATACTTACCTCAACAATAAAAAAATTAATAATCATACTAATAGGCCAGCTCCTGTGGCTCAAGGAGTAGGGTGCTGACCCCATATACTGGAGGTGGTAGGTTCAAACCTGGCCCCAGCCAAAAACTGCAAAAAATAATAATAATAATAATTTTTTAAAAATTACATACTTCCTGATATAGATTGATCTCTTAGTAGTCTCTTAAAGTGGTTGTGAAGGTATTTATTTGTCTTACAACCATTACAGATCATAGATTTATACTTTTTGTTGTTTGTTTTTTTTTTGAGACAGTCTCACTTTGTCAACCTCGGTACAGGGCCATAGCATCACAGTTCACAGCAACCTCAAACTCTTGGGCTTAAGTGATTCTCTTGCCTCAGCCTCCCAAGTAGCTGGGACCACCACAACGCCTGGCTGTATTATTGGTGGCAGTTGTCATTGTTGGTTAGCAGGCCTGGGCTGGGTCCGAACCTGCCAGCCTTGGTGTATGTGGCTGGCGTCATAACCACTGTGATACGGGTGCCGAGCCAGATTTACACATTTTTATTACGTTTCAATTAAATTTATTATCCTTATTGATAGTCTCATAGTCATCTGTTTTTGTTCAGTAGTAACCTATTCAGGTTAGCTCCTGCGTCTTTGACGTGACTCTATACCAGGAAGCAAGAAAGCTAAGATGTTCTTGGTTCACTTTGTGTATTTCCTGCAGAGTGTTTTTCTTCCTTGTAGTGGGAAATTGTATTTGGAGCTACAAACTGGGCACTGGGCATACTCATTGCTACTTAAGATTTTTTAGTGGACCTTCTGACCTGGGAAATATACCCTTAAAATGTTTTTTTTATTTATTTTATTTTTATTGTTGGGGATTCATTGAGGGTACAAGAAACCATGTTACACTGGTTGCATTTGTTAGGAAAAGTCCCTCTTACAATCGTGTTTTGCCCCCAAAAGGTGTGGCACACACCAAGACCCCAAGACCCCCCCCCTTACTCCTTCCCTCTCTCTGCTCTTCCTTTCCCCACCCCTCCCTCAATCTTCCTCTCTCTGCTCTCCCCTTCCTTCACCCCCACCGTGTCAATAATTGTC
>CAUYON010074243.1:0-18551 GCA_963573935.1 Arctocebus calabarensis | reverse complement strand
GGGGCTGGTGCCCTACTCCTTAAGCCACAGACACCACCCACATTTCTGAAATCTTTTTTTTGTTTGTTTTTTGAGACAGAGCCTCAAGCTGTCACCCTGGGTAGAGTGCCATGGCATCACAGCTCACAGCAACCTCCAATTCCTGGGCTCAAGCGATTCTCTTGCCTCCGCCTCCCAAGTAGCTGGCCACAACGCCCAGCCATTTTTTGATTGCAGCCGTCATTGTTGTTTGGCAGGCCCAGGCTGGATTCAAACCCACCAGCTCAGGTGTATGTGGCTGGCGCCTTAGCCCGTTGAGCCACAGTCGCAGAGCCATATTTCTAAAATCTTAAATTGCTTTTCCAATTCAAGTTTTCATTGAAAAAAATTAAACTTATTTAGAATTAGAAACTTAATTAAAATTATTAGAATTCTCATTTTGAAGCAAATAGTTTGTACTTTTGGAGAGTTAAGTTTTTATAAACAGCTAGTACTAAAATGTTTAACATGGGGGCGGCACCTGTGGCTCAGGGAGCAGGGCACGGGTCTCATATGCTGAGGGTAGCAGAATCAAACCCGGCCCCAGCCAAAACTGCAACTAAATAAATAAATAAAATAAAAAATAAAATAAAATGGTTAACACTTCGGTTTACTTACAAAATTCTGTGTAGGGCGGCACCTGTGGCTCAAGGAGTAGGGCTTTGGCACCGTATACTGGGGATGGCGGGTTCAAGCCCAGTACCAGCCAAAACTGCAAAAAACAAACCAAAAATAAAAAAAGAAAGAAAGAAAAGAAAACACCTCTGTGTGGTTGATTGCCTTAGTAATTCAATACCACCTCTGTGTAAAAGACCTTACAGTGTGATTCCTTGCAAAGGCTCCCTCTGCTGGCTGCTTTTGGTAACAATATAATATTTTAGTAGGTTTTTGTTTGTTGTTTTTTAGAGACAGAGTCTCACTTTCTCAGTAGAGTACAGTGGAGTCACAGCTCATAACAACTTCCAACTCTTGGGCTTAGGCGATTCTCTTGCCTCAGCTTCCTGAGTAGCTAGGACCACAGGCGTTTTTTTTGTATTTTTGTTTTTGTGGTTGTGGGTATTTGTGAAACAGGATCTGGCTCTGTCATCTGGGCTAGAATATAGTAGCAATTTCATACCTCACTGCAACCTCAAATTCCTGGGCTCAAGCCATCCTACTGCCTCAGCCACCTCCTCCAGTGGGTGGGACTACAGATATGTACCAATACACCCACCTAATTTTTAAAATTTTTTTGTAGGACAGGGTCCTGGTCCTATAAGGACAGGGTGCAGGGTCCTGGTCTTGAACTCCTGGTTGTAAACAGTCTTCCCACCTTGGCCTACCAAAGTGTTAGGATTACAGGCCTGGCCCATAAAAGTTGAGTTTTTTTTCTTTCTTTCAAATGACAAAATACTGTAGCTTCTTGGGAACAGTTCAAACAGAAGTAATTGGTTTACTCCCCCTTGAGATAAATGATATTGTTAGCAAAGCAACTCAAGAATTTATTAGTGCTTTGCTTTTAGTGTCCAGCTGCCAGATAGGGCTTTTTTCCAAACAGAATAATATTTTATATACCTTTTTCTTTATACTGTCATATTTTTTGTATTTAAGCTATCCATCCCTTCTTTCTTTCAACAGATATTTGCTATATACCTATTGTGGGGCCAGACACTGTTCTGGGCTCGGAGAAGTTAATCATGAGTAAGACAAACAGGGTCTTGCCCCTCCTAGAGCTGACTTTGGGACTAAGAGGGAGGACTGGAGACGACTAGTAAGCATCAGAGATAAGTTCAGAAACTGGCCTGTGTATGAAGAAAATTAGAACAGATGCCAATAATCCCACCACTCTGGGAGGCCAAGGCAGGTAGATTGCTTGAGCTCAGGAGTTTGTGTTATGGTGGGCGCCTGTCATCCCGGCAACTCTGGAAGCTGAGCCAGGAGGATCACTTGAGCCCAAGAGTTTGAGATTGCTATGAGCTATGATGTCATAGTACTCTACCCAGGGTGATGGAGAGAGACTCTGCCTTGAAAAAGAATAGCAAAGTAAGGAAAATTAGAACAGAGTGACATGTGATAGAGAATAATTGGGGTTAAGATAGAGAGGTCAGTCAAGAAGGATCCTTTTTTTTTTTTATTTTTTTTGAGACAGAGTCTCACTATGTTGCCCTCAGTAGAGTGCTATGGCATCATAGCTCATAGCAACCTATAACCTTGGGCTTAAGCAGTTCTCTTGCCTCAGCCTCCCAAGTAGCTGGGACTACAGGCCCCTGCCACAATGCCCAGCTACTTTTTTGTTACACTTGTCATTGTTGTTTAGCAGGCCCAGGCCAGGTTTGAACCCACCACCCCAGGTGTATATGGCCAGTGCCCTTAACCACTGAGCTATGGACGACAAGCCAAGTCAGAAAGGATCTTAAGAGGAGCTTGCCACGCAGACAGGTGCTGGGGAAAACATTTTAGACAGAAGGAAAGGAAGTGTAAGGCATGGGAAGCAGTGACCAAGGAGGTGGAGGTGCATTGGGTTGTCAGAAGATGGGGACACATAGATGTCAGAACAGACAGGGCTGTGCCTTCGGGAGTTGGTTTTTATCTAAGAAGAGATAGAGGATCTTGGAGATTTGTCATCAGAATAGGTTTAGTGTTTTAAGGGCATTTTATTGATCAGCTCTCCAGACTGATGAACAAAATAAAAATGTCAATAAGTTGGTTTTTCTTTTTTTTTTTTTTTTGAGACAGAGCCTCAAGCTGTCACCCTGGATAGAGTGCCGTGGCTTCACAGCTCACGGCAACCTCCAATTTCTGGGCTCAAGTGAGTCTCCTGCCTCCGCCGCCCAAGTAACTGGGACTACAGGCGCCTGCCACAACGCCCGGCCACTTTTTGGTTGCAGCCGTCGTTGTTTGGCGAGCCCGGGCTGGATTCGAACCCGCCAGCTCAGGTGTACGTGGCTGGCGCCTTAGCCCGTTGAGCCACAGGCGCCGAGCCAATAAGTTGGTTTTTCAAAAAGAGAAATTATCACCAGAAACTCTACTACTACTTTCTGTACAACCAATAAATACTCTCCTAGTAGGCAAACACATGTGACAAGCCATCTTGCAACTAGAAATCGGCTTGGGAGCGCAGCACAAGTGTGTCTTATATTCTGGGATTTCAGGCAGAGAGAACTATGTACTCTAAGCATTGGTCATATTCAGCAGCCACAATTCTCTCTCAGGTGTCCAAACTCTGGTTAGGCACTGATGGAGCTTTTCTTGTTGCTTGCCTGTTCCTGTGTTTCCAAGGCTGGCCAGCTCTCATCTCCTCCTCAGATTTATCTCCTCTCAAGTCAGAGTTACATTGGGAAGTACTACACCTCCTTAGGGAGCCTTGACAAGTGTTAATTTCACCATTAAATGCCCAGAGTGCTCAGGAACAGCCAGGTGTCTTCCTGGTGGGCCTGTGCTGCTCAGATAGTTCTCCTTTCAGAAAAGGCCTCTTTTTATTTTTATTTATTTTTTATTTTTTTTGAGACAGAGCCTCAAGCTGTCACCCTAGATACAGTGCCGTGGCATCACAGCTCACAACAACCTCCAATTCCTGGGCTCAAGCGAGTCTCTTGCATCCACCTCCCAAGTAGCTGGGACTATAGGCGCCCGCCACAACGCCGGCCATTTTTTGGTTGCAGCCACCATTGTTGTTTGGCGGGCCTGGGCTGGATTCAAACCCGCCAGCTCAGGTGTACATGGCTGGCACCTTAGCCCGTTAAGCCACAGGCGCTGAGCCAGAAAAGGCCTCTTGATGGAGGTATTCTGAGTAGACTGTGCATGCTCACATACTGAGAGCAGTTGGGCATACCACGATCTTGGGGAAGAGCAGGCCAGAATAAGGCAGCAGCAAGAGCAAAGGTCATGAGATGCAGCCAAACCCATTCAGAGAACATGAGAAGGCCTTATGGCTAGGACAAAGTGCAGAGTAGTTACAGGGCCTGAGGGCTGTGACAAGGACTTTTTATTTATATTTTTATTTATTAATATTTTTTAGAGACAGAGTCTCACTTTGTCACCCTCAGTAGAGTGCTATGTTATCACAGCTCACAACAACCTCCAGTCCCTGGGCTTAGGCAATTCTCTTCAGTCCTGAGTAGCTGGGACTATAGGCACCCACCACAATGCCCAGCTATTTTTTTGTTGCAGTTTGGTCAGGGCCGGGTTTGAACTTGTCACCCTTGGTATAGGGGGCCAGTGCCCTGCCCACTGAGTCATAGGCAACACCCTATTTTTATTTTTTATTCTTTTTGAAACAGTCTCAGGCTTAGGGCCTGTGGCTCAATGGGCTAAGGCGCCAGCTGAGCTGGTGGGTTCGAATCCAGCCTGGGCCTGCCAAATAACAATGGCGGCTGCAACCAAAAATGGCCAGACAGTGTGGTGAGCGCCTGTAGTCCCAGCTACTTGGGAGGCGGAGGCAGGAGACTCTCTTGAGCCCAGGAGTTGGAGGTTGCTGTGAGCTGTGATGCCACAGCACTCTATCCAGGGTGATAGCTTGAGGCTCTATCTCAAAAGAAAAAAAAAAAAAAGAAACAGTCTCAATTTGTAACCCTCAGTAGAGTACCCTGGCATCATAGCTCACAGCAACCTCAAACTCTTAACCTTGGGGAGTAAACCAGTTCTCTTGCCTCAGCCTCCCTAGTAGCTGGGACTACAGGCACCCGCCACAATTCCTATCTATTTTTAGAGACAGGATCTTGTTCTTGCCCAGGCTGGTCTTGAACTTATGAGACCCACCCACTCACCTCCGCCTCCCAGAGTGCTGGGATTATAGCTGTGAACTGCCATCCCTGGCCTATTTATTTATTTTTTTAATTTCAGGTCATTGTGAAATAATACAATGAGAACAAACAACCAGGTCACAAATTTTCAATTTGTTAGAATCCTTGTAGTTGTGTCCCACACCTAAGAGGTGTGCCATATACCCCTACCTTGTTCCCTTTAAGTGGGAGCACCCTGATTGCCCCCTCCCCTCCTTTGTTCCCCTTCCCCCAACTTGAATAGAATTAAGTGTTTCTCCTAAGTGGGCATGTGTTACATTGTTTACTGTCTTTATAATATATAATAAAATTGAGTACATTGTATACTTGCTTTCCCATTTTTTTTTCCAGACAGAGTCTTACTATATTGCCCTCAGTAGAGTGCCGTGGTGTCACAGCTCACAGCAACCTCTAACTCTTGGGCTCAAGCAATTCTTTTTTTTTTTTTTTTAAGACAGCTTCAAGGCATCGCCCTGGGTACAGTGCCATAGCATCACAGCTCATAACTACCTCCAACTCCTGGGTTCAAGTGATTCCCCTGCCTCTGCCTCCCAAGTAGCTGGGACTATAGGCGTCCACCACAACGCCTGGCTATTTTTTGGTTGCAGCCATCATGGTTGTTTGGCAGGCCCAGGCTGGATTCAAACCCGCCAACTCAGGTGTATGTGGCTGGCACCTTAGCCGCTTGAGCCACAGCCTCCAAGCCTCAAGTGATTCTCTTGCCTCAGCCTCCCAAGTAACTGGGACTATAGGTACCTGCTGCAACACCTGGCTGTTTTTTTTGTTGGAGTTGCCATTGTTGTTTAGGTGGCCCAGGCCGGGTTCAAACTCTCCAGCCTTGGATATATGTGGCAGGCTCCATAACCACTGTGCTATGGATGCCGAGCCTGCTTTTCCATTCTTAGGATACTTTACTAAGAAGAATGTGTTTCAGAGCCATCAAGTTAATGCAAAAGATGTAAAGTCTCTATATCTTTTCTTACCACTGAATAGTACTCCATTGTGTGTGTGTGTGTATGTGTGTGTATATATATATATATATATATACATCACAGCCTTTTTTTTGTTTTTTTTTTTTTATATATATTTATATATATATAAATAACAGCCTTTTTTTTTTTTTTTTTTTTTTTTTTGAGACAGAACCTCAAGTTGTTGCTCTGGGTAGAGTGCTGTGGCGTCACAGCTCACAGCAACCTCCATTTCCTGGGCTTAAGCGATTCTCTTGCCTCAGCCTCCCAAGTAGCTGGGACTACAGGTGCCCGCCACAACGCCCTCCACTGACTCCCTAGTTTCTTCGGCATAGCTGTGAAGTCCTGTAGAGGAAAGGAAAGACAGCTTTAGGGAAAAGAATTGGCAAAGGAGGAGATATTGTGCTAGATCACAGAAACTCAGCAGGGCAGAGATGGAAGGTCAGGGCAGGCCATGTGTTGTATACTGAGATAGACAGAAATCCAAAACTGCTTTTCCTATACTCACACAACACTTCTTCTTTTTTTTTTTTTTTTTTTTTTTTTTGAGACAGAGCCTCAAGCTGTCACCTGGATAGAGTGCTTTGGCATCACAGCTCACAGCAACCTCCAATTCTTGGGCTCAAGCGAGTCTCCTGCCTCCGCCTCCCAAGTCACTGGGACTACAGGCACCTGCCACAACACCCGGCCATTTTTTGGTTGCAGCCGTCATTGTTGTTTGGTGGGCCCGGGCTGGATTCGAACCCGCCAGCTCAGGTGTACGTGACTGGCACCTTAGCTCGCTGAGCCACAGGCACCAAGCAGGCTTCTCACCTTGTATCTGAAAGTACAGTTATTTCTGAACACATCCTATGTCTCCTGCTCAACTATGAGATCTTGAAACTGAATTCCTCTTAGGTCCGAGGTAAAGTTCAGATGTTTGGGGAATGCTTGGTGAATGAATGGATGGATTGATGGGGGTGGATCAATAGATTGTTGAATAATGGAAATAAAGGAAGACAATACATGTCCTGCCTGAATATCAAGCACCCAACTAGCAGCCTCTGCTTCTCTAGGCCTTTCTCAGAATCCTTTCCTCCTCCTGTGTTCGTTCATTGAGGTAACAAATATTTACTGAGCGCTACAATGTGCAAAGCTCTGTGCTAGGGAAGGGTAATGGCGAAGGGCTCATGTTCTGGTGTCATATGGACCTGGATTTGAACCCCAGCTCTGCTTCTTACTCCTGCTGTGGCCTTGGAGAAATTGCTTAACATCTCTGAACTTTGATTTCTGCATCTGTAAAATAAGCATTAGCAGCATTTTCTCCGTAGGAGAAATAGCCATGAGAATAACTGAGAACATGGTGCTGTCTAACAATAATAATTATTATAACTAAAATCAACACTTACTATGTGCCCTTTACAAGTGTTAGCTGTTGTTATGCTTTTTGCCTTCCAATTTAATTAGCAAGATAGGCAGGAAGATAGAGAGGTAGATAGACAAATAGGGAGAGAGAGAGAGAAAAAAGATCAAACAGAAGGAATAATTTAAATGTTTTTTTTCCCCCTTCTCTCTGATAATTTGTGAAAAACACACTTGTCTACACCAGTGGTTCTCAACTAGGGGTGATTGTGTGCCCCTGAGGACATCTGGCAGTCTGGAGACATTTTTAGTTGTTATGACTATGAGAGTGCTACTGGCATCTAATGGCCAGGGATGTTGCTAATACACAGGACAATCCCCAGACAAAGAAATGTCTGGTCCAAAGCGTGCCAGGGCTGAGAAATACTGGTCTATAATGTGTTGATATCTCTAAAATCAAGGGCCACAGGCCAACATACAGTGTCTTAATAGGTGCTTAATGAATGTTTGATAATCACCTGAATGAATGAACAAAGGAATCATTGAAAGAATGAATCATCGAATGAATGATTATCTATTTTGCTTGGCTGAGCACCTGGCACAGGGCTGTGTTGGAACAGCTGTTCAGTAAGTGGTTATTGACAGGTTCCTGTAAATGTCCCACTCAAGGGGAAGAGCCCATTAGGATTACAGACAGGACTGGGGTAGAGGCAAGACTCAGCCTCATCATGCCCTTTCTCTGTCATTTATACAGCAAATATGAATTGAGTGCCAAGGACTTCTTTAGGGGACATGGAAGTTAACAAAGTAGACTCAAATCCCTACTCTGTCACCCTGCCAGAACTTCTATCTAAAGAAGGAGGAGGAGGCTCGGGGCCTGTGGCTCAATGGGCTAAGGCGCCAGCCACGTACACCTGAGCTGGCGGGTTCGAATCCAGCCCAGGCCCGCCAAACAACCATGATGGTTGCAACAACAACAACAACAAAAAATGGCTGGGCGTTGTGTTGGGCACCTGTAGTCCCAGCTACTTGGAAGGCGGAGGTAGGAGACTCACTTGAGCCCAGGAATTGGAGGTTGCTGTGAGCTGTGATGCCACAGCACTCTATCCAGGGTGACAGCTTGAGGCTCTGTCTCAAAAAAAAATAAAAATAAAAATAAAGAAGGAGGATGAACAATGTGTACATAAGTCAGCTATGTTATATATGAGAGAGCGGTGTGTGCTAGGAGGAAAAATCAAGCAGGGAAGGAAGATAAACCATATTTGGGATTAAACTTTTCTTTGTCTTTTTTTTTTTTTTTTTTTTAGATAGTCTCACTTTGTCACCCTGGGTAGAGTACCGAGGCATCATAGCGCACAGCAGCCTCAAACTTTTGGGTTCAAGTGATCCTCTTGCCTCAGCATCCCAAGTAGCTAGGACTACAGGCACCCACCACAATGTCCAGCTATTTTTTTTTTTTTTAGAGACAGGGTCTCACTCTTGCTCAGCCACCTGCTACAGCCTCCCAAAGTGCTAGGACTACAGGTGTGAGCCACCACTCCCGGTCTGGGATTAAACTTTTCAATTGAGGTGAAATTCATTTCACATGAAATTAATTCCTTTAACATGAACAATTTAGTGGTGTCTACTATATTCACAATGCTTTGCAACCACCTCTAAATCCAGAGCATTTCCATCACCTCCAAAAGAGATGCCATACCCATTAAGTAGTCACTCTCCACTCCCTCCTTCCACGCCCCCCCCAACCACCTCTTTCTATGCAGATTTGTGTATTGTGGTTATTTCATATGAATAGAACCAGACACTATGTGGCCTTTTGGGACCAGCTTTTTTCACTCAGGATGTTTTCAGGGCTGATCCACATTGTTGCATACACCATTCTTTTTCTTTTTTTTTTTTGAGACACAGTTTCACTGTGTCACCCTCGGTAGAGTGCTGTGGCATCATAGCTCACAGAAACCTCAAACTCTTGGGCTTAAGCAATTCTCTTGCCTCAGCCTCCCGAGTAGCTGGGACTACAGGCACCTGCCACAAAGCCTGGCTATTTGTTGTTCTTGTTGTGGTGGTGGTTGTTGTTGTTTTAACCGGCCTGGGCCGGGTTTGAACCCACCAGCCTTGGTGTTGGTGGTGGACACCATAACCACTGTGCTAAGGGCGCCGAGCCTATCCACCATTCTTTTTTGTGGCTGAATTGTATGGATATGCTACATTTTGTTAATCTCTTCATTCATGTAGGGACATTTGGGTTGTTTCTACCTTTGGCTATTATGAATAGGGCTGCTATGAACATTTGGGTTACAAGTATTTGTCTGAGTCCCTGTTTTCAGTTTTTGGGGGCAAAAACTTGAGAGAGTGGAGCTGCTGGGTCATATGGTAATTCTATGTTTAACTTTTTGAGAAATGGCCAAACTGTCTTCCACAGGACCTGCACCATTGAACATTATTATTATTATTATTTTTGAGACAGAGCCTCAAGCTGTCACCCTGGACAGAGTGCCGTGGCATCACAGCTCATAGCAACTGCCAATTCCTGGGCTCAAGCGAGTCTCCTGCTTCCGCCTCCCAAGTTGCTGGGACTACAGGAGCCTGCCACAATGCCCGGCCATTTTTTGGTTGCAGCCGTCATTGTTTGGCGGGCCGGGGGGCTGAATTCGAACCTTCCAGTTCAGGTGTACGTGGCTTGCGCTTTAGCCTGGTGAGCCACAGGCGCCGAGCCTCCATTGAACATTATTGTCAGTGATGTACAAGATTCTGATTTCTCTATATCCTTTGCAACACTTGCAGTTTTCTATTTTTTAAATAATAGTCATCGTAGTGGGATGAAGTAGTATCTTATGTGGTTTTGATGTGCATTTCCTTAATGCACACCATTGGGTACTGAGCATATTTTCATATGCTCATTGACCATTTCTGTATCTCCTTAGAGAAATGTTGAGTCAACATTTTTGAATTGGGTTGTCTTTTGCCATTTAGTTGTAAGTGTGGGTATTGAACTTTTAAATAGGGTGGTCATAAAAGCCCTCCCTAAGATGATGACTTACTTTTCTTTTTTTTTTTTGAGAGTCTCACTTTGTTGCTCTTGATAGAGTGCTGTGGCATCATAGCTCACAGCAACCTCAAATTTGGGCTCAAGTGATTCTCTTGCCTCAGCCTCCCAAGTAGCTGAGACTACTGCTGCCCACCACAATACCCCACTATTTTTAGAGATGAGATATCACTCTTGCTCAGGCTGGTCTTAAACTCCTGAGCTCAAGCAATCCACCGGCCTCAGCCTCCCAGAGTGTTAGGACTACAGGCATGAGCCACTGCACCCAGCCCCTATTTATTTATTTATTTATTTTGAGACAGAGTCTCGCTCTGTCGCCCTCTGTAGAGTACGTGGCATCACAGCTCACAGCAACCTCAAACTCTTGGGCTTAAGCGATTCTCTTACCTCAGCCTCCCAAGTAGTTGGTACTATAGGTGCCCACCATGATGCCTGGCTATTTTTTTGTTGTAGTTGTCTTTGTTATTTAGCAGGCCTAGGCTGTGTTTGAACCTGCCACCTCTGGTATATGTGGCTGGCGCCCTAGCCACTGAGATACAGGTGCCAAGCCCCTATTTATATTTTTGAAAGCATATTTACTTAGGTTTTGGCATCAAGCAAGGAGATTCAAGTCTGAATCAAGTTTTCACCAAGTGAACTTGGACAAATTTCTTAACCTCTTTGAATTCAGTTTTCTCATCTGCACCTCAACATTGTGGACAGAATTCAAGATCACACATGTGTCAATAGGAGGATTAACAGAGATAATGTGAATGTCACCAGCACATGGCAGGTGAGTGCTCAAATGATCTTCCCTCCACTATTGCTTCATCCTGAGACTGCCCAGCACATACCATTTTGGGCAATGGATAACACAGGATTATTTTAAATCAATCTGCAACTCAACTTGCCATGATGTTTTGATTTGTTTTATTTTTTGGTGCCAAATAAATGTGGGCTTTTGAGTCTCAAGCAAGTATTCATATCCATACTGGCTGTTGGACCTCTGGCAAGTGTCTTAACCTCTCTGAGGTTTTGTTTCCTGGCCCACTTATAAAGTAGTTGTAAGGCTCCAAGATAATTTTTGTAAAGCACTAGCACCCAAGAGGACTTCACACCTTATAGGGCAACTGGTAGTGATCCTGGAATGAAGAAAAGGACAAGAAGCCCAAGCAATTTGAGTGGCAAGAGAAGAGCGGGAAAAGAAACTCCAATCAAGCTGTTTAACAGGAAAGCCCGGGAAAGGCTGGTGAGAGTGAAACCATAATTAATGAGTTTCCAGCCCTCTCTAGAAAGAGCAAAGAATCAGGAATCACATATTCAAGACTTCGCTCTGTCCATGCCTGTAAGCAAATCCCTTCCCCTCTCTGCACCTCAGTTTCCCAGAAACCCCCTTTTCTGAAACCATCTGTGATACAGCTATAGACCAGCAGAGGGCAGTGATGCACCAACATTTACTATGGAGCCTGGCAAGAAAATTGTTAAATCACCATGGCCTATGCCACTCTTTTTCAAAGAGCATTATTTTAACCTCAGCACATAGTCAGAACAAGGTTTTGCAACAAAGTGCAGATGAAGAAATAGATCCTTACAAGCATAAGAAATTTCAGGCTTCCTATAAACAATCAACTGATAATTTTGGTTACATCACATTCTATTTTTTTTTTTTTTAACAGAGTCTTACTCTGTTGCCTGGAGTAGAGTGCAGTGGCATCATCATAGCTCAGAGCAATCTTAAATCCTAAGGTCAAGTGATCCTCCTGCCTCAGCCTCCCAAGTAGCTGAGACTACAGGTGCCTGTTAATTTTTCTAATTTTTCGTAGAGATGGGGTCTTGCTCTTGCTTAGGCTAGTCTCGAACTCTCAAACTCCTGAGCTGAAGCTATCCTCCCCCCTTAGCCTTCCAGAGGGCTAGGGTTACAGGTGTGAGCAACTGTGCCCAGCCACATCCTACATTTAGACTATTTGAATGGTATAAACACATTGCTGTATGGCTGGGGTGCACAGCATTGAGAATCCAGGCTTCTAGATTTTTTATCATTTGGCTTAGCATTTTCTTTTTTCTTCTTTTCTTTTTTTTTTTTTTTTTTTGAGACAGAGTCTCACTATGTCACCCTCAGTAGGGTGCTGTGGCATCATAGCTCACAGCAACCTCAAACTCTTGGGCTTAAGCGATTCTCTTGCCTCAGCCTCCCAAGTAGCTGGGACTATAGGCACCTGCCACAATGCCTGGCTATTTTTTTGTTGCGATTGTCATTGTTGTTTAGTTGGCCCAGACTGGGTTCAAACCCGCCACCCTTGGTGTATGTGGCCAGTGCCATAACCACTGTGCTACAGGTGCTGAGCCAGGCTTAGCATTTTCTTTCTTTCTTTCTTTCTTTTTCTTTTGAGACAGAGCCTCAAGCTATCACCGTGGCATCACAGCTCACAGCAACCTCCAGCTCCTGGGCTTAAGCGATTCCCTTGCCTCAGCCTCCCAAGTAGCTGGGACTACAGGCGCCCGCCACAACACCAGGCTATTTTTTGGTTATAGTTGTCATTGTTGTTTGGCAGGCCTGGGCTGGATTTGAACCCACCAGCTCTGGTGTATGTGGCTGGCCCCATAGCCGCTTGAGCTACAGGTGCTGAGCCAACATTTTCTTAAGAAGCTCCATCTCAGAGGCTGTTTGGTGGACTCCCAGAAATACTGGCTTAAAAACCACAGAACTTGGTGTTTTGCAGCAGTTTTGATGAGATGATAGGTAGTGAGTTCTAGTCCAAATATTGCTCCTTGTTTTGCAAAAGGAATTATCCCCTTTTCTGTCTGTAGCATCTGTACCAGTTATTAGCAATTCCTTAGGGAAGTGGAATAGCTTTTGATCAATAGTGGTTCTTGAAAGGGACCATCAAATGAAATGCCTGTCTCCAACTCCAAATTCTGATATGCATAAGCCCAGTCACCCAGACAATAGCCGTTTTTGGTGGCCTTAAAAAAAAAAAAAATCAGTGTATGCAATGTCTTCAATAGATGCCTGAGTTGGATAAGATGTTGTAACAGAAACTAAATTACTTTAACACTTAAACAAAGGACAGATTTTTATTTATTTATTTTTTTGAGACACAGTGTCAAGCTTTTGCCCTGGGTAGAGTGCCCCGACATCACAGCTCACAGCAACCTCCAACTCTTGGGCTTAAGCTATTCTCTTGCCTCAGCCTCCCAAGTAGTTGGAACTACAGGTAACCACCACAATGCCTGGCTATTTTTTGGTTGTAGTTGTCATTGTTATTTGGCAGGCCCACGCTGGATTTGAACCTGCCAACTCTAGTGTATGTGGCTGTGTATAGGCACCAAGGCAACAAAGGACAATTTTACTTCCTATTGACTAATGCCACAACTCAACAGATTCTCTCTACTTTTTCACCTTCCTTGTGATGCCCTTGAGTGAGCTCCCCTCATAGTTGTAAGATGGCAACTGCATTCCCAGAGATCACGTCCAAGGAAGGTTGAGGATGAGGAAACACTGTCTTCCTTTATAAAAGGAATTACCCTCCTGTTTGCTCTTACATTTCATTTGTCAGAAATGGGCCACAAGGCCCTGCCTGAACCAATCACTAGCCGAGGGAATGAGATTGACATGAAGGCTTATGTCCCTGGTTCTCAACTGGGGGCAATTTTGTCCTGGAGGGGGGAAGGACATTTGCTAATATATGGTCACATTTTTGGTTGTCCCAACTAGGAGTGAATGTACAACTGCCATCTACAGAGAAGAGGCCAGGGATGCTACTAAACATCTTACAGAGTACAGGACAACCTCAAAGACAAAGAGTACCTAAAATGTTGGCTGTGCTGAGGTTGAGAATCCCTGTTATAGACTGATTCTCTAGTGGAGCCCCCTCTCATGCAGGTGTTGGGGTCAAGAGCTGCCTTCATGAAGTGTGTGGTCATTAGAAGAAGCAAAGATACTCCACAAAATAGGGTTTCAGGCTCAGTACTTGTAACTCAGTGGCTAGGATACCAGATACATACACCAGAGCTGGTGGGTTAGAACCCAACCTGGGCCGGCCAAACAACGATGACAACTATAACCAAAAAATAGCTGGGCATTGTGGCTGGTGCCTGTAGTCCTAGTACTTGGGAGGCTGAGGCAAGAGAATTGCTTGAGTCCAGGAGTTTGAGATTGCTGTGAGCTGTGACATCACAGCACTCTACTGAGGGTGACACAGTGAAACTCTGTCTCAAAAAAACCCCAAAACATAGAGGTTCAGAGAATTTGAAAAAGAAAAAGGGGACTGGCTTTTGGGAAGGGAATGAACAGTCTCTGTTATAAGTTCTGATGCTGTTAAGTGAGCTCCCACTGAGCTCTTCTCCTGCCATTAGGAGTTAAGGGGCCACCCTTCTATCATCGCCCGATTCAGCAGGAAGTAGTTAGATCAAGTCTTTGCCCCTTTTCCCTAACAGCAGTTGGAGTTTCTACTCAGAGACGGAGAATTGATGCAGGAATATTGGTGCCCTAGCCAGCTCAGCGGGGCTGCCGGACCTGCCACCTCCTCCTTGGCAGTGTCGGTGGTGCGGCAGCCAGCTAAAGAGCCAGCGGGCTGGATGACAGGCAAGGAGGGGGACCTCCAACCTCCACCAGAGGCTCCAATTGCCAAAAAGGCTCGACAACTCCTGAGTAGACACCTGTGCCTTGGTGTCTCCTTCACTTCACACTTAGGACTAAATGTGGAACCCCCATTTCCTATTCCTAGGACAATTTCTTATGAATTTCCTAGGCCTTAATTCCATAAATGGACTGTATCCATTCATTGATACATTCATTCACCTTGCCCCTGGCGGAAGGGACTGTATTCATTCGTTTCCTGGCCAAGGAACCCATACACCTATATATACCCTGAGACTAAAGGCCAAGGAGGAGACGGGAAAGACCGGGAGAGAAACGGAGAGAGCTTCTCTCTCCCCACTAGAATTCTCTCCCTCTACCAGGAGCTTTAGTGTTTTCTGTATTCTTTTCTATAAATAAATCCTGTCTCACCACTGGGGGGTAGGGGGGGAGAAAATAATGTAATGAAGAATAATAAAATACATGTATTAAAAAAAAAAACCTATTGTCTCTACAGTTGAAATAAGAGTACAAATCTTTAACCTTCAGGGCAAATCCAATCTATGGGCTTGATCTCTTTGGCTTCCAAGTATAAACTTTCACTATCTTTTTAATTAGATGATAACACATTTTACATAGACAATTAAACTCTCCTCATATCTATAAAAATTGAAATACCTGCCAGTACTTGACCTCAGTCCCTAAAACTTAGGGCTTAATTAACTAAGGCTCTTGAATATGTCATGATTTTCACCACTTCCTATGACAAACTTCTCAGGGTAATTTTTGGATCAACAGGACCTGGGTGCTTTTCTAAGAAGTCAATTTTTTTGAGAATTTTAACAAGAAATTTAATTTTTTTCCCCCACCACAAGTCTTCCTTAATCAGGAAATTTGGCAGGGAGGGGACCAGTCATCTGTGTTTTATTATGACTCCCGGGTGTACTGAGGTAAGCCAGAGTTTGAGAACTACTGCTGTCGGAACCACTGCTCTAGGAACCACTGCTCTGTGGAACCACTGCTCTAGGAACCACTGCTCTAGGAACCACTGCCTCTGTGGAACCACTGCTGCAGGGACCACTGCTCTATAGAACCACTGCTCTAGGAACCACTGCTGTGTGGAACCGCTGCTCCGTGGAACCACTGCTCTGTGGAACCACTGCTCTAGGAACCACTGCTCCAGGAACCACTGCTCCAGGGACCACTGCTCTAGGAACCACTGCTCCAGGAACCACTGCTCTGTGGAACCACTGCTCCAGGGACCACTGCTCTAGGAACCACTGCTCCAGGAACCACTGCTCTAGGGACCAGAGCTCCAGGAACCACTGCTCTGTGGAACCACTGCTTCAGGAACCACTGCTCCAGGGACCACTGCTCCCGGGACCACTGCTCCAGGGACCACTGCTCTGTGCAACCACTGCTCCAGGGACCACTGCTCTGTGGAACCACTGCTTTAGGAACCACTGCTCTTTGGAACCACTGCTCTGTGGAACCACTGCTCTAGGAACCACTGCTCTGTGGAACCACTGCTCCAGGAACCACTGCTCTAGGGACCAGAGCTCCAGGAACCACTGTTCTGTGGAACCACTGCTCCAGGGACCACTGCTCTAGGGACCAGAGCTCCCGGAACCACTGCTCTAGGAACCACTGCTCCAGGGACCACTGCTCCAGGAACCACTGCTCTAGGGACCACTGCTCTGTGGAACCACTGCTCCAGGGACCACTGCTCTGTGGAACCACTGCTCTAGGGACCACTGCTCTGTGGAACCACTGCTGTGTGGAACCACTGCTCTAGGGACCACTGCTGTGTGGAACCACTGCTCCAGGGACCACTGCTTTGTGGAACCACTGCTCCAGGAACCACTGCTCTAGGAACCACTGCTCCAGGAACCACTGCTCCAGGGACCACTGCTCCAGGAACCACTGCTCCAGGGACCACTGCTCTAGGGACCACTGCTCCAGGGACCACTGCTCCAGATACCACTGCTCTAGGAACCACAGCTCCGTGTACCCATTGCTTTGTGGACCCATTGCTTCATGGACCCACTGCTTTGTGGACCCACTGCTTTGTGGAAGCACCAATCAATGGTTTTATAAAGTGCTCACTTGACTATTGGCATTACCTGCCTGGGCTCTAATGGAATTTATGGTTTTGACCTATGTAGAGGCTGTCTTAATCTCCAAATTAGCAAATAAAGAATTTTGTTTACATGTATTTGACTATTTAACAAATCATATTTCTTTCTTTTTTTAAAGAGACAGAGTCTCACTTTGTCGCCCTTGGTAGAGGGCCATGGTGTCACAGCTCACAGCAACCTCCAGCTCTTGGGCTTAGGTGATTCTCTTGCCTCAGCCTCCCGAGAAGCTGGGACAACAGGCGACCACCACAATGCCCAGCTATGTTTTTTTTGTTGTTGATGCAGTTTAGCCAAGGCTGAATTGAATCCCACCACCCTCGGTATATGGGGCCAGTGCCCTAGTCACTAGATACAGGCACTGCCCACAAATCATATTTCTTTGAGGATAATATGTTAAATAAATAAATACAGTTTTATTCTGCATAAATTAACCTCAACCAAACTTTCATTTCATTAAGTTTTATTTCATAAAGAAGTAAAAATATCATTCCTGAGAGTTGCTACATTGGTTACCTGAGTTTAGAAAAGCAAAGACACTTTAAATTGAGGATATTGGCCACCTGACTGGATCCACTTTCTTGAATGTACACTCTACGCGGCAGGAATCATCTGTGCCTTATTTAAATTACAAATCTATTACTTCCTAACAGTTTGGGGGGGGTCATTCCCCAGCTGAAGTCACAAATGTTAAATTTGCAAAATTTAAGGCTCCATTGTTCATTATATGGGTATTATTTGGGAGATGGTATTACAAGAAACATAAATTTATGGTGAATGTATTTTTCTCTGATTTGGAGAAGTCTGGTTAGACTGTCATTTCTAATTTAGGTCGTCTCAAACCTTTTAGAGCAGCGGTTTTCAACCTGTGGGTCGCTACCCACAGGAACTGTATTAAAGGGCCACGGCATTAGGAAGGTTGAGAACCACTGCTTTAGAGGCTAATATCATTGTAAATTCCCAGGAAGCATTTTTTTGTTTTTTGGTAATGTATTCCTAAATTAGTGATTGGCATATGGTATGTACATATTGAATGTTTATTGAATGAGTAGGCAATGGAGTATCATGGACAGCTTTTAAGAACTCTTCTGTAGTTTCAGTTCCAGTATGGGAAAATGTCGTCATATGATATTGTACATAATCACTGTCTTACAAAATCCAGGATTTGCAAATTTAGTACCACAAGGCTAGATCAGTGATGTCAAGGATGTCTGTCTTTTATACACATAGATCACCAGTACCTAGCATGATGCCTAGCACTTGAAAGACACTTATTAAAGATTTATTTAAAAATGCTTGTTCAGATGTATAGATGGAAGGTGGGCAGACAGATACACTGCCAACTGTTGGACCCAAATTGGGTTCCAGCTAGGATGGGCACCCCCAAGAAAACAGTCACCAACTCTCGAGTCAATGCAAAGGCAAGAGGTAGTTTATTGCTGAAGCGTCAGGGTCCCTCAGCCGCTCAGGGGAAGGACCCTGCTTGGCTGTTACAGGCTGGCTTTTAAACTTTAAAACCACAAAAACAGGGGGTAGTAAAGGGGTTATGGTGTGAGGGGTCGTGGGGCGTATAGATTGGTTGGGCTAGTTGCCGGGGCCAAACCGCAAGCGGTGGAACTCAGGATTGGTGGGGCTCGTTGCCGGGGCCAAACCGCAAGGGGGCGGAGGATGGGAGAGGCTGACAAACAGGATGCAGGCTGTTGGGGCTTCCTGGAACCTTTT
>CAUYON010074239.1:0-24432 GCA_963573935.1 Arctocebus calabarensis | reverse complement strand
ACATGTATACTATGGAATACTATGCAGCCTTAAAGAAAGATGGAGACTTTACCTCTTTTGTGTTTACATGGATGGAGCTGGAACATGTTCTTCTTAGCAAAGTATCTCAAGAATGGAAGAAAAAGTATCCAATGTACTCAGACCTAATATGAAGTTAATTTATAGCTTTCACATCAAGGCTAAAACCCAATTATTGCACAAGAGTACAGGGAAAAGGGAAAGGGAGGGGAGGGGAGGAGGGAGGATGGGTGGAGGGAGGGCAATTAGTGGGATCACACCTGCAGTGCATCTTAGCAGGGTACTGGTGAAACTTATTAAGTGTAGAGTATCAATGTCTTTATATAGTGTTCAAGTAAATGCCATGAAGGCTTTCTCTAACAATATGATCAAAATATTTCTGATTGTATATGAAGCACATTCTGCCCTATGATTGCACCAATGTACACAATTATGACTTAATAAAATTATTTAAAAAAAAGAGAAAGAAAGAAAGAAAGAACGAAAAGAAAGAAAGAAAAAAAGAAAGAGACAAAGAAAGAAAGAAAGAAAGAAAGAAAGAAAGAAAGAAAGAAAGAAAGAAAGAAAGAAAGAAAGAAAAGAACAAAGAAAGAATTTGTTAGAGAGAGTTTATAAGAGCCACAGTATGAGTTCATTAGGTAGATTAAGTTTGAGACTACATAAAGGAGGAATTTATTGTGGCCCCTGGGGCAGGGTACAATGAATCAGGACAGGTGCATTTAGTATAGGTTAATTAGCATAATATCAGTCGATCTGATGGGTAGGTGTTCTCCAGTGATATCTGGTCCTGTGGTTAGAACTGATATTCTGGTCTTGGGGTTTGGACTGCAAGGGAATATTGGTCTGTATGGAAGGAGTTCAACAGAAGGGGCATATCTTTTAGTGTGCATAGGAAAAGCCTGATTTGAGTGAAGAAGTTATTGTGTGCAAAGTTTCCAGTGACTACAAGTATTTAGGATTTCAAAGGGTCAGAGTTATGTATAATCCAAGGGTGGAAAAATAGAGGTTGTAGGAAAACAATTTGCCTATGAAAGAATAATTTCTCTAGTTGACATCTAATCTAGGGGGAAAATTTCAACTCTAAAACTGTGGTCAAAAGTAAAAATGAGGGGTAAGTTCCCTACCAATGGTTTTCTCCATTTATGTATTGAGAAAGAGTCTCATTTTGTTGCCCTCAGTCTGGTATCCTATCTCATAGCAAACTTCAAGTGTTTGTCATCAAGCAAACATATTCCCTTCTGCTGAAATCTAGGCCCTTGAATCACATCTGGCCATTTTTTATTCTTCAGAGACAGGGTTCTCCCTAGTGCTTAGGCTGTTCTCCAATTCACAAATTCAGACAATCCAACTGACTGGTTCTCCATAAGTACCAAGATGACAGGAAGATGACTGCCCATCAACCATAGTTTGAAAAATATCCAAAATTCAAGGTCGGGAGTGGTGGCTCACACCTGTAATGCTGAAACTCTGGGAAGCAGAAGTGGATGGTTCAAAATAACTGGGCACTGTAGGGCAGCATGTGGACTCCCAGATACACTGGAGGAAGAGGCGATATAGTATTTGTTGTCCCAGGAGTTTGAGATTGCAGTTAGCTAGGATAATATTAAGGCACTCTACCCAGGGGGAAGTTGTCAGACTCTGTCTCAAGGAAAAATAAATTGACAACTTGCTGGGATGGAAGAATGTGCCTTCCGTGTTAATTCATTGTAACCTGTGTGTAAGGAGGGAGATAGGTTTGACAGTCTCTCAAGTACTCTCATGTCCTGGGTACTTGTTATGCTGTGAGCTTTTTGAGTACCTCAAGCTTTGGAAAACATCTTCAAGTAGCTTCATTGAAATAATTAATTCACCCTGTGAAAGTATACAGTTCTGTGTTAGTATAGTCACACAATTGTACAGCGATCATCACAATCTAATTTTAGAACTTTGTCTTCTCCCTTCACACAAAGAATGTAAATACTTACTAGCCTTCACTTTTACTTTCCCACCATCCTCTCACCCCTGATCCCTACTCCTAGCAGACAATTGGCCTTGTCTTGTTTTCTTCTGAGTTAAGTCATGCTCTGTGTGGTCTATTGTAAGTGGACTTGTTCCCTTATCAGAATGATTTTATAGTTCATTCCTGTTGTCACACAAATGTGCACTTCATTCTTTTTGATTTTTGAGAAATATTCCATCATGTGAATATACCAAACTACATGTAACCACTCATTTGTAAATACTACTAGTAGTACTGAAGACGTTCCCTTCTCATCTAAGAATTTTTTTTTGTTACTAGAGAATTTTCCCTCAAGGTGTAGAGGAGAGAGATAGATCAATATTGCAACATAAATGTGCACTTCATTCCTTTTAATTTCTGAAAAATATTCCATTGTGCATGCATTATGGGAAAGAAACCTGTATCGAAGATTCTCCAAAGAAGACAGGCTCATCATCTTTCATCATCAGTGAAGAGCAAATCAAAACCACTTTGAGATATCATGTTACTCAAGTAAGAGTAGACCATGTAACAAAATCCCAAAACTACAGATGTTGGTGTGGGTTCAGAGAAAAGGGAACACTTCTCCACTGCTGGTGGGAATGCAAACTAATATGTTTATTTTGGAAAGAAGTTTGGAGAACACATAGGAATCTAAACATTGACCTGCCGTTGGATTCTGCAATTTCTCTACTAGTAGTATATCCAAAAGACCAAAAATCACTTTGCTAAAATGATATTTGCACCTGAATATTCATTGCAACTCAATTTGTAATAGTTAAGTCATGGAAGAATCCCAAGTGCCCATTGATCAAAGAATAGATTAATAAATGTGGTATATCTATATCATGGAATACTATGCAGCCTTTAAAAAGGTGGAGCCTTTGCCTCTTTTATGTTTACATGAAGGGACCTGGAACATATTCTCATGAGTAAAGTATCTCCAGAATGCGGGAAAAAGTGTACAGTATACTCAGTACTTATTTGAAACCTACTTATATTTACTCACACTTTGTTATGAACAATAGAGTACAAGTATAGCAAAGGATGAAGGAGAGAAATGGAGTGGGGAGAGAGGGGTGGGGGGAGGTTTGATAGAGGGAGTTTAAAAGGCAGAACCACAACTATGGAGCATATTGGAAGGGGACAAGTCAAATCTGTCCAGTGTAGAACATAAATGTCTTAACACAATAATCAAATAAATGAGGCGAGAGCTATGTTGATTGGTTTGATGTAACTACATCAGATTGTATAAAAAAAATCAACACATTGCACCTCAAATATGCATAAATGTATATTCATGATGTATGTGTATTTAACTTAATAAAAAAATAGAAAAATATTCCATCAGGTGACTTTAGCAAGTTTTATGTATCCACTCATATATAATTCGATTAGTAGACCTAAAGACGTTCCCTTCTCATCTAAGATTGTTTTTGTTGTTGTTTTTGCAGTTTGTCTAGGGTCAGGTTTGAACCCACCACTTTTGGTATATGGAACCAGATCCCTCCTCACTGAGCAGCATGTGCCTTCCCTCTTCTAATGTTTTTCAAAGATTTTATCAACAAGATATACTGCCTCTGTCAAAAGCCTTTTCTGTGTCTCTTGAGGTGACCATGTGGTTTATCTTATTTATTCTATAAATGTAGTGTGTTCTCTTAGTTCATTTTCCCATATCTAGCTGGACTAGCAATCCTGGTAATAAATCCCATTTCAGATACATGTATAAAATATTTTGTATGCTACTGAAGTTTTCCTGAACCTATACAGTATGTCTCCTATAGATTGGATACTTCCTTTCCCCCCTTGCCCCAGAAAATACATTGGGATCATCAAGGCTCAGGGAAATGTAAACTACTAAGCTCAAGTGATCCTTCTGAGTTTATGCCTCTGAGCAGTTGAGAGTAAAGGCCCATGCCTCTACTGCAGGAAAACTTTTACACTTATTTCTTGGACAAGTGGGGTCTTACTATGTTGCTCAGTCTGGTCTGAAAACCCTTAGCTTCCAGTGATGTTTCTTGCTCAGCTTCTAAAATTCCTGGGAATATATGTGTCCACTATGGTGCTCATCCATGCTTATGTTTTGGTGAAGTGTATTCTTCATAATCCTCATAGATAACAGCCCATAGATTACAAAATACCAACTCTATTCAGATATAATTTACACACTCCGCAATTCACCTGTTTCAAGTATAGAGTTTAAGAGTGCACATTCAGGGATCACTTGTATATTTTGTTTGATTGTTATTAGAGAAGTGCCCTTAAACCGTAGAGGAGAGAGATAGAGGAAAGAAAGCAATGAAGAGACCAAGAAAATGAGAAAAACACAATTGGAGGAAGGAAGAATAAAGTAAGTGAGGGAGGGGCAAAGAGAGTGAGGGACGTAGGGAAACAAAGAAAGAGAAAATCACCAATATTGGTGGCTCACAACTCTAATCCCACCCTCTGGCATGCCAAAATGAGTGGAGTTATTGAAGAAGGGGGTGCTGAGAATGCACTGAGCAAGAGTCAGACCCAATCTCTACCAAAAAGTGAAAAATCTTCTAGGCATTGAGTCAGGGACTTGTAGTCCTAGCCACATAGGAGTCTCAAGTAGGATGATTGTCTGAAACCTGGAGTTTTAGGATGCTATGACCTAGGCTGAGGCCACGAAAAACTAGCCTTGACCACAGAGGAAAACTGTATCTCAAAAATAACTATATACACACATATGCACAGACAAATCAACAAACAAACCAACAAAGATTTTCATCATATACAAAGACCAGAATTACCTTGATGGTCCAAGCAAAGTAGACATGTTTAAGAACTGTGAAACTATGACCAAATTTAGACTGTAATCAGGCACAGTAAATTTGTAAGCTTCTCTCAAATGGATGTTTGGGGTAGGTGTCAAACAGGTACATGAAATAGCATTCCAGGGGCATTGCCTGTTGCAAAGTGGATAGGGCGTCGGCCTCACATAACAAGTGTGGTGAATTTGAACCCGGCCACGCCGCAACTGCAAGAAAAAAATCACTGGGTGTTGTGGTGGGCTTTGCCTATGGCAAAGTGTGTAGGGCACCAACCCCATATAATGAGGGTAGTGAGTTCTAACCTGGCACCTGCCAAACTGAAAAAAACAAGCAAACAAACAAAAAACCCTGGGTATTGTGATCTTTCTGCCTCAGACTCTAAAATAGCTGGTATTATAGGTGTGAGCTACGGTGCTCATCCATGCTTATGATTTGGTGAAAGTTTATCTTGATTATCCTGATTTATAACAGCCTGTAGATTACAAAATACCAACTCTTTTCAGATATAATTACAGACTCTACAATTAACCTATTTCAAGTACAGAGTTCAAGACTACACATTCAGGGATCAATTGTATAATTTGTTTGTCTATTACTAGAGAAGTTTCCTTTAAGATTTGGATAATAGCAATAGAGGAAAGAAAGGAATGAAGAAAATAAAGGAATGGAGAGAGTACGAGAATGACAAAGAGACATTTAGAGGAAGTGAGGGAAGGGGAAAGGGAGGGGGGGGAGGGAGGGAAACAAAGAAAGAGAAAATGACCAAACTTGGTGGCTCACACCTATAATCCTAGCCATCTGTCATGCTGAGATGAGTAGAGTTCTGTTATGAGGGTGTGCTGAGAACGGACTGAGCATGCGTTAAACCCTGTCTCTACTGAAATGTGAAAAATCATCTAGGCATTGCAACAGGCACCTACAGTCCTAGCCACATGGGAGTCTCAGGCAGGAGGATTGCCTGAATCATGGAGTTTGAGGTTTCTATGATATAGGCAGAGGTCAGAAGAAGCTAGCCTGGGCCACATACAGAAACTGTATCTCAAAACTACCTATACACGCACACATGCATAGATAAAACAAACAACAAAGATTGTCATCACCTAAAAAAGACCAGAATTTACCTTGGTGGTTCAAGCAAAGTAGATATGCTTAAGATCTGTGAAACTATGACCAAATTGAGGATGTAGCCAGGCGTAGTAAATTGTGTAAGCTTCTCTCAAATGGATGTTTGGGGTAGGTGTCAAACAGGTCCTTGAAGTAGCGTTCCACGGGCATTGCCTGTTGCAAAGTGGATAGGGCGTCGGCCTCACATAACAAGTGTGGTGAATTTGAACCTGGCCACACTGCAACTGCAAGAAAAAATCACTGGGTGTTGTGGTGGGCTCTTGTAGTCTCATCTACTCAGGAGGCTGAGTTAAAAGAATAGCCTAAGCTCAGGAGTAGGAGTATGCTGTGAGCTGTGATGCCACCGCACTCTACCAAGGGTAACAAAGTGAAACTGTGATTAAAAGAAAGAAAAACAATATCAAAATACAAATAGCAGTCCACTTAGGTGACTCCATGAAGTTAAGTCAGCTGTGATGCAGCCTGAGGCACACTGCAGTACAAAATCTCAACTGTTGTGTCAGCCTAGTGATGGGAATCTCAACTGTCAATAGAATGAATAAGGAAAAAATGAGAGATCACTTCTCTGTCGGTGGATGGAGGTCTAAGAAGTGTCCTGTTTCAAACCTTCGAGGTATACCAGGTGAAGTGAGCAGAAAATGCCACTTAGTATCTTTGACCAGAACGCCAAATCCCAAAATGAAGTCACTACATGGTCAACACGGATGATATCACAATGGGTGTTGCTCTAGGTTACCATGTTTATGCTTAACCTTATTCCTGCCAGGCATGTGCAGTGGTTATTGGGATTTGTCTTTGGGTTCAAAGCATTAAAAACGAGTGGGGTTCTGTTCTCCACACTCAATTCCTGGTTCCAAAAGTTTGTTTGTATATCAGCCAAGGGATTCAACAACCCTTCCTTTCCTTTTCACGTCATGGATTTTTAAGGAATTGGAAAGTTATAGTTTATACCTCGTACTGTCCTGGGATGTTACAGACCAAGAACCCAAGCTCAAAGATCAGACAGTGATTTCACAAACCTTAGAGGTATGTCACACAATTCTCAGTTCTACTTTTCCTGAGACTTTATTTCTTTCTCTAGAGGAGGCTCATTTCAGACAGCAGGTGACATACTGAAGGTCTTCTCTTGAAATCTGGTTAGACAGTGTTTCCAGTAGTGTACTCCATACCTGAAGTTATTTCGTATTTGCTATCCAAATTCTGAATTTGATTTCTGACATGTCAGCCATTTGTTTATGAATGGGATCTTCTGGCGTGTCCGCCTTTTTGTTCCTTGCGGTAGTTGATGTATTCTTAAGATTCATGTTTCTGGAGTTTTTCCACTGATTACAACCCACGATTTTTTTTTTCACCATTTGGCTGGATGAGCAGATAAAATTAAATGCAGTTGGGGGCTCCTGGAGTAATGTTTAACCAGCCCTTTGCCTAAGAGCTGGGACTGCTGACTGCAGTTTTTTCCACTATAGCTTTGCAAAGGATCCTTACTGTACTATGGCCTGAGACAGTGGGGTCTGTTTGGTGAAGTGGGACTATGCGACCCTGTCTTGTTTTCATAAGTTCTTTGTCCAATTCTAATGATTCAGTAATTATTGGTGCACTTTTCAGCTGTGGAGAAATATCAGCAACTAAGACACCCCACACCCCCCATGGGCAACAACTGGAAAAGGAATATCAAACATTCCCACAACAACACAACCAATGTACAACTTTGGATAGTCCTCAATTGATTGGCCCAGGGCAAGAGTTCCAAATTAATTGAGACAGTCAGCACATAGTCTCAAGTTGGAGAGTTCAAAAGGTCAACAGTAAATATATAGCAGGCATCTACTAACAGGAGTATGAATTGTCCCCATGCTCCATAGAGTCAGAATGGCCCACACAGCAAATGAATTTCTGCGGGAAGTTTGATGCCTCCTTCCCCACCTTGTACCTCTTTCACATCAAGTAACTGGTAACCCTGCAGGGCTGTGACCCAGTTCCATCCCTAGCCAAACTGCCAAAAATAATAGCCAGGAATTATGCACCAGAAGTCCCATGTACTTTGGAGGTGGAGGGAGGAGCCTCACTTGAGACCAAGAGTTGTAGGTTCCTGTAAGCTGTTATGTCAGGGCACTCTACACAGGGTGACAGATTGAGGCTCTGTCTGAAAAAAAAAATAATAATGTCCTACTTAAGTGACTCCATGAATTTTTTTCAGCTGTGACGAAGCTTGATTCACAGTGCTGTCCATAATCTCAACTGTTGTCTCATGTAGACTCAGCCTAGTGCCAAAAATATCAACTGTCAACAAAATAAATAAGGCACAAGTGGGTGATCACATTTCTTTATGTGGATTAAAGCCTAAGAAATGTCATGGTTCAAACCCTTGAGGGATAACAGCTGAAGTGACCTGAAAAGACCACCTAGTATTTTTGACCAGAAGCCTGTATTCCAGGACATTACAGGATGAAGTCACTACATGGTCACCATGGATGACATCACAATGGGTGTTGTCCTAGGCTGCCATGTTTATGATTAACCTTATTCCTGCTAAGCATGTGTAGGGGCTATCTGGGTTTGTTGTTGGGTTCAATCTGTTAAAAAAGAGTGGGGTTCTGTTCTCCACACTCTAGTCTTGCTTCCAAAAGTTTGTTTGTATATACAGCCAATGGATTCTAGGACCCTTCTTTTCCTGTTCACATCATGAGTTTGTAATCAATTGGAAGAGTATGGTTTATACCTAGTGCTGGAATGATACAACCAAGAACACCAGCCCAAAGATCATACAATGATTTCACAGACCTGGCAGGTATGTCACACAATTCTCCTTTCTACTTTTCCCAAAATTTTGTTTCTGTCTCTAGAATAGGCTTGTTGCAGATGGTGGTGTCCTACTGAAGGTCCTCTCTTGATATCTGGTTAGGCAATGTGTCCAATAATGTACTCTCTACCTGCAGTTATTTATTCTGATCATGGGAAATATCAGCCTATGTGGAAAGTTCCAACATTCCTGACTTCCAGGTCAGGTGTGTCCAAACTTTTGGCTTCTTGGTCACAAAGGAAGTAGAAGAGTTATTTTGGGCCACACAATCAATACAAAATCACTAATGAAAACTGATAAGCAAAAAAGAGATGTGTGCATAACTGTGGTGATATCTGCCTACCACAGATATGCAAAACAGTCCTGATATAATCCCAATGTGTCACTGGGGCTGGATGATTGGACACTCCTCAAAGCTCCTCAAAGCCCCTTAAGTAGAACAAAATGACCTTTGCCACATATAACTATAATATTCAGTTACTCTGGGTGGCCAAGTTGGGCTCATCCCCTGAGCTCAGGGGCTGAAGTCAAGCCTGAGCAAAAGCAAGATAGCCTCAGCCATGATCACACACCAGGTTTGTACGAACATAGAAAAGGTTGTCAAGGTTTGTATACCTTCCCTTTAGTTCCCAGTACTCTAGAGCCTGAGGCAGGAGGATCCCTTCATCCCAAGAGTTGGATGTCCCCATGTGTCACCAGGGCATGAGGATTGAACACTTTTCAAATGCCCTGATAAGGTCAAAACTTAAGCAGAGCTAAATGACTTAGGCCATGCATGAATACAATATTTGGTTGCTCTTTGAGGTCAAGGTGGGTTGATACACTGCACTCAAGGTTTGGAGACAAGGTTGAGCAAAAGAAAGATACCCTCAATCCTGATCACACACCCGGTTGTACTAAATTATAAAAGGTTGTCAAGGGTTGTGGTCCTTGCAATAATTCCAGCTATTCCAGAGGCCAAGACAGGAGGATTCCTTCAATCCAAGGGTTGGATATTGCTGTGAGGTAGGATGATGCCGTGAAAGTCCAGCCTGTGCAACATAGTGAGAGTCTGTCTCATGAAAAATAATAAAAGAAAGAAAGAAAAGAAAGAAAATTTGCTAGGCATAGTGCCCAAGAGCCAAAGTGGGAGGAAATGCCAGTAGGCGTAAGAAATATGGGACTACATAAAGAAGATTTATTGCATCCCCGGGGAGGGGAAAATGTGTCAGGATAAGTGGGTTTGGAATAGGTTCATTAGGATATTGCCAGGTGATCTGATGGGTAAGTATTATCCAGAGATGTCTGGTCCCTGGGTTCCGACTGACTGAGGGAAGGGAATATTGGCACAAGAAGAGGTGGAGCGTGTACTCTGGATTTTTTAGCGTGCATGTGAAAAGCCTTACTTGAGTCAAGAATACACTGTAGGGCACTGGGCCCATATACTGAGACTAGTGGGTTCAAACCTGGCCATTGCCATATCCCAACATAAGAATAGCTGGGTAATGTGTTCAGCATCTTTAGTCTCAGCTGTTCAGGAGGCTGAGGGAAGAAAATCACCTAAGCCCAGGAGATGGAGGTTGCTGTGAGCTGTGAGATGCCATGACACTCTACTGAGGGCAATAAAGTGAAACTCTGTCTCTATCAAAAGAAAAAAGTTCACTATGTGGGAAGTTTCCATTGACTATAACAATTTAGGATATCAAAGGACCAGAGTTACGTAAAGTCCGAATGTTTGATTAATAGAGGTTGTAGGAAAACCATTTCCCAATGTGAGAAACATTTCTCTAGTTGACATCTAATCTAGGGGAAAATTTTCAACTCTAGATACTTGGTCAAAATTAAAAATTAGGGGTAAGTTCCCTACCAATTGTTTTCCCCATTTATGTATTGTGACATAGTTTCATTTTGTTGTCCTCGGTAGAGTGCCCTGGTATAGTGGCTTATAGCAAAATTCAACTGTTATCCTCATTCAAAGCCATTCCCTCAGCTGGGACTTTAGGAGCCTACATAATATCTGAACATTTTTTATTCTTCAGAGATGGGACTCTAACTAGTGCTCAGGCTGGTGTCCCATTCAGAAATTCAGACAATCCAACTGACTGAGCCTCCCAAAGTGCCATAATGACAGGCATGAAGCACCATCACTGGCCACCAACCATAAAAATATTTTAAAAATATTTTTTAAAAATGTCCCACCTTAAAAGTTTGGAATAGTTGCTCACATATGTAATCCTAACACTTTAGGAGACAGAAGCGGGTGGTCCAGATATCTGGCCACTGTGGAGGAGCACCTGGACTCCAAGATGCTGAGGAAATAGGAACTGTTGAGCCCAGGAGTTTAACATTGCAGGTAGCTAGGATTACATCAATGCACTCTACTCAGTGGAAAGGAGTCAGACTTTGTCTAAAGGAAAAAGAAAATGACATCTTCAGTAGGATGGAACAATGTGCCTTCCATGTCAATTCTTGGTAACCTGTGTGACAGCAGGGAGAGAGGATTGACTGTCTCTCAAGTGCTCTCACCTCCTGGGTACTTCTTATGCCATGAGCCTTTTGAGGACCTCAAGTATTGGAGAACATCATCATTTAGTTCCATTGAAATAAGTACTTTAACCTTTGATAGTGTACAATTAGTGTAGTCACAGAATTCTACAGCTATCATCACAATCTAATTTTAGTACTTTGTCTTTTTCCCCGACACAAAGAAGGTCAATAAATACTATCCGTCACTTTCATCTTCCCCTCCACACTCCTTGGCCTTCCCCTTACTCCTTGGAGACAACTGGTTTTGTCTTGATGTTTTGCTCTGAGTTCAGTAATGCTGTGTGTGATCTTTTGTAAGTGGTCTTATTCCCTTATCATAATGATTTTAAGGTTTATTTCTATTGTAACGTAAATGTGCACTTCATTCCTTTAGATTATTGAAAAATATTCTATCATGTGACTATCACACCTTATATGTATCCAATCATCTGTAAATCCCATTAGTAGTTCCGAAGGAAATGTTGTCTCTGTCAAAACCATTTTGTGTGTCTCTTGAGATGACTGTGTGGTTTCTCTTATGGGTTCTAATAATGTAGTGTGTTCTATTAGTTGATTATCCCACATATAGTTATACTGGCAGTTCTGGTAATAAATCCCTTATGGGATGAATGTATAAAGTATTTTGTATGCAATCGGACTTTTCCTGCATGTATACAGACTGTATCTTGTAGGTTGGATCCTGGATTTCTCTTTTTTTCCGTGAAAATTAGATTAATACAATCATAGCTCAAGGAAATGCAAGCTGCTAAACTCAAGTGATCCTCTTGAGTTTATGCTTCTCAGCAAATGAGAGTAGAGCCCCATGCCACCACTGGTGGAGAAATATTGCACTTATTTTTTGGACAAGGGGAGTATTACTATGTTACTCTGGCCTAAAATCCCTTAGCTTCCAGTGATCTTTCTGCCTTGGCATCTGCATTTGCTTGGATTATAGGAGTGTGCTATGGTTCTGCCTATAGGCTGCCTGCAACAGGCATTTGTATTCCTAGCCACATGGGAATCTCAGACAGGAGGATTGCCTCAATCCTGGAGTTTGATGTTGCTATAATCTAGGCTGAGGCTGCTAAAGATTAGCTGGGGCCACATACAGAAACCGTATCTCAAGAACACCAATACACACAACAATGAACAGACAAACCGACAACGAAGCAACAAACATTTTCATCATCCATAAAGAATAGAATTACCTGGATGGTTCAACCAAAGTAGATGTGCTTAAGATCTGTCAAGCTATGAACAAATTGAGGCTGTAGGGAGGCTGAAGGAAAGGAATCACCTAAGCCCAGGAGTAGAAGCTTGTTTGTGCTGTGATACCATGTCACTCTACCAAGGGTAACAAGGTGCAACACTGCCTCAAAGAAAAAATAAAGAGCGTCCTACTTAAGTGATTTATGCACTTATAAGTCATCAGTGCATGCATTTATGTCAGCGATGATGTGTCTTCAGTCACATTGCTGTACAAAATCTCTTCTGTTGTGTCAGCCTATAGGCAGGAATCTCAACTGTCAATAGAATCAATAATTCACTAAAGGGAGATCACTTCTGTCTATGGATGGAGGGCTAAGAAGTGTCCTGGTTTAAACACTAGAGGAAAACCAGTTGAAGTGAGCAGAAAAGGCCACTTACTGTTTTTGAATAGAAGCTTGGATTCCAAGACATTAGAAGATGAAATCACCACATGGTCACCATGGATAACATCACAATGGGTGTTGTACTGGGTTACCATCTTTAAGCTTAACCTTATTCCTCCTACAAATGTATAGTGGCTATTCCGGTTTTTCCTTCAGCTCAAACAGTTACCAAAGAGTGAGGTTATTTTCTCCACACTCAATTCTTCCTTCCAAAAGTTTGTATATCTTGCCAAGGGGTTCAACAACCCTTCCTTTCCTTTTAATGTCATTCACAAGTAAGTAAGTGGAAGAGTATGATTTATAACTAGTGCTTCACTGGGATGTTACAGAACAAGAACCTGAGAACAAAGATCAGGCAGTGATTACACAGACCTGAAATCACTCAATTCTGTGTTCTACTTTTCATGAGGTTTTAATTCTTTTTCTAGAATAGGCTTGTTTTTGAAGGTAAGTGTCCCATTGAATGTACTCTCTCAAAATCTGGTTAGGCAATGTGTCCAGTAGTGTACTCCATACTTGCAGTTATTTATGATGATCATGGAAAGTATCCATCTATCTGGAAAGTTCCAACATTCTTCACCTCTAAGCAGGATGTATCCAAACTTTTGGCTTCTTGGCCATATAGGAAGTAGAAAAATTACGTTGGGCCACACATTCAATACACAATCACTCCTTGTATCATACCTCACAGCAATATTTCCATGTTGTCAAAAAACTAATCTATTCCTTCACTTGGGACTCTTGGTGCCTGCATAACATCTGGCCATTTTTTATTCTTCAGTGATGGGGATCTCACTATTCTCAGGATATTTGCCAATTCAGAAGCTCAAGCAATCCAACTGACTGTGCCTCCCTAAGTGCCAAGATGACAGGCATGAAACACCATCACTGGCCACAAACTATAGTTTGAAAAATATCCCTACTTCAAGGTCTGGAGTGTAGGCTCACACCAGTAATCCTAACACTATGGGAGGTAGAAGTGGATGGTCCAAAGTAACTGGAAACTTTGGTGGTGCTCTTGGGATCCCAGATGCTCAGGATGCTGAGGCTATATGGTCTGTTGATCCCTTGGGCAACATCTGTGGCTCAAAAGAGTAGGACACTAGCCCCATATACGGGAGATGGCAGGGTCCAAGGCAGGCCCCAGCCATAAAACTGCAAAAAAGAAAAAATAAATTAAAAAAAAAAAAAAAAGATTTGTGAGCCCAGGAATTTGAGATTGCAGTTAGCTATGGTGATGTCACAGCACTTTGCCCAGGGGAAGGAGGTAGACTCTGCCTTAAAGAAAAAGAAAATGACAACTTCGGTAGGATGGAACAATGTGCCCTCCATGTCAATTCATGGTAGCTTGTGTGTGAGCAGGGAGATAGTGTTGACTGTCTCTCTCTCAGGTATACACACGACCTGGGTACTTCTTGTGCTGTGAGACTTTTGAGTATCTCACATTTTGGAAAACATTCTGAAGTAGCTTCATTTAAATAAGTAGTTTATGGTTTGCAAGAGTACATTTCTGTACTTCTTAGTATAGACACAGATTGTACAGCTATCATCACAATCCAATTACAGAGCATTGTCTTTTCCCCACACACAAAAAAAGTCAATACATACAGTCACTTTCATCTTCCCCTCTACCCTCCCCCACCTACCTCCTAGTCCTAGCAGACAATTGGCCTTGTCTTCATGTTTTTTCCTTATTTTTATTTTTTTAAATTAAATCACAGATACATTAAGGCAATTATGTGGTACAATGTGCTGGTTTTATATACCATTTGAAATATTTCAATCAAACCATTTAACATAGCCTTCACCACATTTTCTTAGTTATTGTGTTAAGACATTTATACTCTACACTTGGTAGAGGGGAAGGAGACATCAAACTTCCTGCACTAATTCATGTCTTGATGTTTTCTTCTGAGTTCAATACTCCTCTGTGTGGATTTTTATAACTGGTCTTATTCCCTAATCATAATGATTTTAAGGTTCATTCCCATTGTAACATAAAAGTGCACTTCATTCCTTATGATTGTCAAAAAATATCCCATCATGTATAAAAAGCATGTTATACGTATCCAATCATTTGTAAATCCCATTAGTGGTCCGAACATGTTTCCTTCTCATCTAAGATTTAAAAAATTTTTTATCAAGAAGACATGTTGTCTCTGTTAAAAGCCTTTTATGTGTCTCTGGAGGCTATCATGTGGGTTTTTTTATTGATTCTATTAAGGTTGGATGTTCTATTAGTTGATTTTCCCATATTGAGCTAGACTGGCAATCCTGGTAATAAATCCCATTTGGGATGCATGTATAAAATATTTTGTATACTACCGAACTTTTCCTGCACCTATGTAGTACTTCTCTTATAGATTTCATACAGTATTTCCCCATTTTCCCCAGAAAAATAATTTGGTACCATCATTGCTCAAGGAAATGCCAGCTGCTAACCTCAAGTGATCCACCTGACATAATGCTTCTCAGCAGCTCAGAGTACACGACCACGCCACAACTTCTGGGGAAGTTTTTCACTTATGTTTAGGATATGTGGGATCTTACTAATTTGCACATTCTGGTCTGAAACCCCTTAGCTTCTAGTAATCTTTCTGACTTGGCCTCTGAAATTGCTGTGATTATACATGTCAGCTATGGGGCTCACCCATGCTTATGTTTTGGTGAAGGTTTTTCTCTATTTTCCTCATATATAGTAACCTGTGGTTTAAAAAATAACAGCTCTATCCAGACATAATTGACACACTTCACCATTCACCCCTTTCATGTATAGAGATCGATACTACACATTCAGGGATTACTTGTTGAGTCTGTTTGTTTTTTACTAGGGAAGTTTCCCTTAACATATAGAGGAGAGCAATAGAAGAAAGACAGGAATGAAGGAAAGGTAAAAAAAATGGAGATTTTTTATCCTGAGACGCTGCTGTATTCCTTGATAACTTCTAGGAGTTTCATATTTGAGTCCCAAGGACCCTATTCCCTTTACAATAGTGCCAAAAAAGATGAAATATCTTGGAGTGTATCTATAAAAGTATGTAAAAGATCTTTATAACAAGAACTATGAGACTCTGAAAAACAAAATAGATGAAGATGTTAGCAAATGGAAAAATATACCATGCTCATGGCTAGGAAGAATCAACATTGTTAAAATGTCTATACTTCCCAAAGCAATCTACATATTTATTTATTTTCTTTATTAAGTCATATACACATAGATCACAAATACATTTATGTATATGTGGGGTACAATGTGTTGATTTTTTAATACAAACTGACGTGCTTGTACCAAACCTATCAACGTGTGGGTCCACTGTTTAACCTTCCTCTATAAAATCTCCTTCATCCCTTACCTTCCCACTACATTTCTCTCCTTCATACTTGGCTATAGATGTTTTCTATGTTTCCTAAGAAGGTGTGAGTAAATATAAGTTGGTTTCTAATTTCTGAGTACATTGGATACTTTTTCCATCATTTTTGAGATACTTTACTCAGGAGAAAATGTTACAGGTCCCTACCTGTAAACATAAAAGAGATAAAGTCTCCATCTTTTTCAAGGCTACGTAATATTCCATGGTATAAATATACCACAATTTATTAATCCATTAATGGTTCAATGGGCATTTTGACTTCTTCCATGAATTTGCTATTATAAATTGAGCTGCAATGTATAATCTGGTGCAAATATCTTTTTTTGAAAAGTGATTTTTGGACTTTTGTATATACTCCTAGCAGAGGAATTCCAGGACCAATGTCAGGTACATTTTAGATCCCTGAGTTTTCTCCAAACTTCTTTCCAAGAGCAACATTAGTTTGCATTTCAACCAGCAGTGGAGAAGTGTTCCCTTTTCTCCAAACCCACGCCAACATCTGTAGTTTTTGGATTTTCTTATGTGGACTACTCTTACTGGAGTGAGATATTGTCTTGAAGTGGTTTTGATTTGCACTTCTTTGGTGATTAAAGATGATGAATATTTTTTTTCATGTTTCTGTAGACCATGCACCTGTCTTCTTCAGAGAAGCTTCTGTTCAGGTCTCTTGCCCATAGTGGAATGAGGTCACATCTTCTTTTCTTATTAATACTTTTGAGTTTTCTGTGGATTCTGGTTTACAAACCTTTCTCAGAAATGTAACCTGCAAATATCCTCTCCCATTGTGAGGGCAATCTACTTCCTTTACTTAATATGTTCTTGACAGTGCAGAAGCTTTTTAGTTTGATAAGATCCCAGTAATGTATTTTTGGTATTGCTTCAATCGCCCTGTGGTTCCTCCTCATAAAGTTTAAGCCCAGGTCAATTTCTTCAAGTGTTTACCCTGCACTCTTTCCAAAAATCTTTATGGTTTCATGTCTTATTATGTTTTTATCCAGTGAGAGTCAATTTTTGTTAGATATGAAAGGTGTGGGTCCAGTTTCAGTCTTCTACAAGTTTCCAGCCAACTCACCCAGCACCATTTGTTAAATAGGGAGTCTTTGCCCCAATTTAAATTTTTGATAGGCTGAAGAGAATATCCTTAGGACTACTACTCAGCTCCCACTCTCTAGCTGGAGAGTTTCAAATGTCTCCAAGCAAATAGATAGCAGGAGACCACGGGAAGCTGAAGTGTGTCTCACTCTGGTGCATCAAGTTGTCAGAAAGGCCTGTTTAGTGGAAGGTTTCGAAGAAGGGGGCTTATTCCTCTTTCCCCAACTTGCTCCACCTTAACCACCAGATTTTTGTAACTCCAGTTTCTGGTAATACCACTGTTAATCTCTGTTAACTGGGTTCTGTCCAATAAGCAAATGTGCCAGGGTTTTGTGCCTGCAAGCATTAAAGTCAGTGCCTGCTCCTCTCAGCCACCAGGGGGAGCTGAAGCCTGCCTACCTCAGGTGCACAATGGCAACTGGGGAGTGTTCCACCTGAGTCAATCTAAACCTGATGCTATCCAGACAGCCAATGTATTTGTCCCTCTGTCACTGCACATTTTCTGCCACTGTTCTGTAGCTCTAGTTTCCCTATAGGGCGATGTCTTGTTCCCTCTGGCATATTACAGAGTTGGGGAGGAGACTCCAAAATTAGACCATAGCAGGATTGTGATATTAATGCTGATGTTGGGTGGGAGGTGACTCCACTTGGGTTTGCACACCTCAGGAGTTCCTGAGTCTCCACCCATTGCACGGAGACCCAAGCCTCCACCCCCTGCTGAGATACACATTTTCAGAGCCAGGGGAGACACCTTCCCCTTTGGATGTTTCTGCAATATTACTGGATTCATAGGTACAGTGTAGCTGTGGTCCCACCATCTATGCAATGCCCAAGCCTAGCCAAGAAGTGTGGACATTCTGGTCTCTGCAGGGGTTGAACTTCTAGACCACCAGGCAAGTGGGTAAGGATACACTGGAAATTCAAGATGGCAGGGAAAATATTTGTTCAAACTTCCTGCAAGACAAGGGAATT
This sequence comes from Arctocebus calabarensis, assembly GCA_963573935.1. Lineage (NCBI taxonomy): Eukaryota > Metazoa > Chordata > Mammalia > Primates > Lorisidae > Arctocebus > Arctocebus calabarensis. Next base: position 6,124 of record CAUYON010074239.1, on the reverse strand, counting down.
CCTAGACTCACAGCAGAGACTCTCTGGAGAAGGAGTCCCAACTTTCATCAAGTCACTCTGGTGGAGTGAGAGAAGAGACCCTCATGTCACCATTCACTGGTAGACATACCACAGCAAGCAAGAAATTCTCTTGGAGGAGGGGATGGACCCACATCCTGTTTGGGATGAGTTCTGTAACTCAATTTTTTTCCTTGGGGTCACAGCTTGCCTTGACAGAGAAGACATGCAGTTATCTATCTCTTCCCTCACCTTGGCTCCCACTCTTCAGGTTTGTTGTGTTCTTTGTGGCCGTTATCTCTCCCTGTGGACTGGATCTTCTGTTGAAAGTTGTCTCCAGTCAATCATCGTACCCCACTCCCCCTTATTCTTACTGAATGTAAAACTTGGAGGTAGGGAAAATAGCCAACACAAGGATTTAGCAAAACACAAGACTCGTTAAAACAAAATGAATCAATAAACAAACAAAAAACCTATTGTTCTGGGAGAGCTGAGGTAAATGTTTATCCTGTCTGCCATCATGCTTCACCTCCTAGACCCTGCTGGACTGTTGATTTCACTGATCTCAAAAAGTCTTCAGAAGCAGGTTTCACAAAGTTTTCCTGCAATGGTTTCTGTGAAGTGTAGGATATCCTGGACCAGTTTTGGGTGGAAGATGGCTTCCTGCAGGTGAGACTCAAATTTTCACACCTAGCCTGTGGGAAAAGTTGCGTGTGGCAGTCGCCATTTCTGAAAGTTCAAAATATATCTTCTTCCCAGGTGGGATCCTTTTCCCTTGATTGTGTTCTGTTGATCTAACCCTGGCAGTGCTACTCAAAATAGCTCCCTTTTCTGGCAGCCAAATTCCTCTCAGGAGTGCAAACTTCACCAATCTTTCCACACAAGACCTAGTTTCTACACAAAATGTGACCTATAGTCCTTCATGGGGAATGGGCTGGATGACTCCAGCTTCCACTTCAGCAGTGGGACAGAAATTTTTCTGGGAGACTCCTCAGCTCTTGATTTCATTCCAAGTCCAGCAATCCACCACTTCACTGCACAACCTAAATTGTATGTCTTCACTAATATTGTATGCCAGGAAAGATCTAGCCCACTCACTCTTACCTGTTGTTCTGGGAGAGGTGAGCTAAACATCTATCCCTTCCCCCAACATGCTCCACCTGCCAATCTACAGATCTCATGAAATCTCTAATAAAGTAATTCTGACATACTTTAAAGATATATAATAATTAGTACTTCATTTTATATGGAAATAGAAAAAACCTTGAATAGCCAAAACTTTAATCAAAAAAAAAAAAAAAAAAAGAAAGAAAAGAAATCAGGAGGTATCATGCTACGTGACTTTATATTATACTATAAATCTATAGTGATCAAAACAGCATGGAACTGGCACAAAAATAGAGAAGTAGATGTGTGGAACAGAAAGGAAAACCAAGAGATGAATACGGACACTTATCATTATTTGATATTTGATAAGCTTATGAAAAATACGAATTGGGGTAAAGATCCCCTATTTAACAAATGGTGCTGGGTGAATTGGCTGTTGAGTTGTAGAATACTGAAAATGGACTCACACCTTTCTCCTCTAAAAAAAAAAAAAAATGACTCTCACTGGTTAAAGGACTTAAACATAAGACACAAAACTACGAAAGTTCTTGGAGAGAGTGAAGGGGAAACACTTCACAAAATTGGCCTGGGAGAATACTTTATGAGGAGGACTCCTGGGCAATTGAAGCAACATGAAAAATACATTCCTGGGATCTGATAAACTAAAAACCTTCTTCACAGACAAGAATATAGTAAGTAAAGCAAGTAGACAGCTCTCAGAATGGGCAAGAATATTTTCAGGTTATATTTCTGACAAAATTCTAATAAGCAGAATCCACACAGAACTCAAACTTATTATTAATGAAAGAACAAGCGATCCCATTTCATTGTGGGCAAGAAACATGACCGGAAGCTTCCCTGGTGAAGACAGGTAGACGATTTACAGACACATGATAAAATGCTCATCACCTTTAATCATCAGAGAAATGCAAACCAAAACCACCTTGAGATATCATATAATTCCAGTAAGAGTAGCCCACATCACAAAAATCCCCAAACTACAGATGTTGGTGTCGATGTGGAGAAATGGGAACACTTCTGCACTGCTGGTGAGAATGCAAGCTAGTACCTTACATCTAAATGTAGACCTGCTGTTTGATCCTGCAATTCCTCTACTTGGTGTATATCCAAAAGACCAAAAATCAATTGGCAACAAAGACATATGTACCAGATTATACATTACAGCTCTATTCATAATGCCAAGTCTTGGTAGAAGCTCAGTGTTCATCAACTCACAAATGGATCAATAAATTGTGGTATATATTATACCATGGAATACTATGCAGCATTAAAAAAAGATATAGACTTTACCTCTTTTCTGTTTTCATGCATGTAACTGCAAAATATTCTTAGTGAAGTATTTCAGGAATGGCAAAAAAAATCTGATGTATCCTGTACTACTATAAAACCAATATATAATCACTCACAGCTTCATGTGAGAGACGAATGACAACTATACCCCTGGACGAAGGATGGAAGGTTTGGGGTATGTGAAGCAATGGGGGTGGATTGAGAGAGAGAGGCTTAATGTTGGGACCTCACCTATGAAGGATATTGCAAGGGTAAAATTCAAATCTATCAAGTATTGAACACAAATATCTTAACACAGTGATCAAGTAAACGAGGTGAAAGCTATGTTAATTGGTAGGATGTAAGCACTCCAATTTATACAAATAATCAACACATTGCATCCCAGAAAGGCAAAAAATTATTTACAATCTATGTATATATGACTTCATAAAAACAAAGACAAAAAAGTAAAGAATGGAGAGAGCAAGTGAAAAAGAGAGAGAGAGAATTGGAGGAAGGAAGGATAAAGTGAGGGAGGGGCAAAGGGAGTGAGGACGAAGGGAAACAAATGCAGAAAAAATGACCAAACTTGGTGGCTCACACCTATAATCCTAGCCTTCTAGCAGGCTGATATGAGTGGAGTTCTTGAAGGAGGGGGCACTGAGCACAAACAGCAAAGCTCAGATCCTGTCTCTAGTAAAAACTGAAAACTTATCTAGGTATCGTGATAGGCACCTGTAATCCTAACCACATGGGAGACTCAGGCAGAGGGATTGCCTGAATCCTGGAGTTTGAGGTTGCTATGGTCTAGTCTGACACCACAAAAGACTAGCCTGGACCACATATGGAAACTGTATCTCAAAAATACTCATACAAACACCCATGCACAGACAAACTGAAAAACCAACCAACAAAATTTTTCATCATCTGAAAAGACCAAAATTACCTTGATTGTTCAAGCAAAGCACACATGCTTCAGACCAGTGAGGCTATGACCAAATTGAGTCTGTAGCCAGACATAGTAAATTTGTAACCTTCTTTGAAATAGATACTTTGTGGTATATGTTAAACAGGTCCTTGAAATAGCGTCCCACAGGATGTGCTGGTGGGTCAATGGATAAGGCACCAGCCCCATATAATGAGGGTGGTGAGTTTGAAACCAGCCCCGGCCAAATGACAAAAAAAAAAAAATAGAAAGATATTGTGGTGGATGCCTGTAGTCCCAGCTACTCCGGAGACTGAGGCAAAAGAATTGCCTAAGCAAAGGAGTTGGAGATTGCTGTTAGCTGGGATGCCAAGGCACTCCACCGAGGGTGAAAAAGTGAAACTCTGTCTCAAACAAACAAAAAATAGTGTCCTACTTAAGTGACTCCAGGCAGTTTTGTAAGCTATTATGCAGCTTGAGTCAAACTGCTGTACAAAATCTCAACTGTTGTGTCATCCTTGTGCCAGGTATCTCAACCATCAATAGAATCAATATGGCACAAATGGGAGATCACGTCTCTGTCTGTGGATGGAGAACTAAGAAGTGTCCTGGTTATAAAATCTTGAGGGACAACAGCTGAAATGAGCAGCAAAGTCCACTTAGTATCTTTGGCCAGAAGCCTGCATCCCAGGACATTACCAGATGGAGTCACTACATGGTTACCATGGATGACATCACAATGAATTTTTCCCTGGGTTACCATCTTTAAGCTTATCCTTATTCCTGCTAAAAATCCAAAAATTTGGATTTTTTTGTTTGGATCACACTGTTACAAAAGAGTGAGGTTCTTTTCTCCACACTCAATTCTTGCTTCCTAAAGTTTGTATATCTGACCAAGGATTTCAGCAACTCTTCCTTTCCTTTCACTTCATAGATTTGTACGTAAGTGTAAGAGTAGAGTTGAAACCTAGTGCTTCCCTGTGATGTTACAGAAGAAGAACTCGAGCCCAGGAATCAGACAATGATTTCACAGACCTGAAATCACAAAATTCTCCATTCTACTTTTTGTGAGATTTTATTTCTTTCCCTAGAATAGGCTTGCTTTTGATGTTAGGAGTTTCATTGGAGATAATCCCTCAAAATCTGGTTAGGTAATGTGTCCAGTAGTGTACTCCATACCTGCAGTTATTTATGATGATCATGGGAAATATTCACCTATCTGGAAAGTTCCCAAATTCCTGACCTCTGGGCTAGGTGTGTCCTAACTTTTGTCTTCTTGACCATGTAGGAAGTAGAAGAATTATGTTGGGCCACATGTTCAATACACAATCACTAATGAATCCTGATTAGCAAAAAGAGATCTGTGCATAATTTTGGTAATATCTGCCAAGATGGATATGCAAAACAGTCCTGAAATAATTCACAAATGTCACAGGGGCCTGAGGTTTGGACAATCCTCATAACTTCTCATAAGCTCATTGCTTAATTAGAGTTCAATGACTTCTACCTCACCCCCGGATAAAATATTTGGATCCTCTGGGAGGCCAAGGTGGGCTGATCCCTTGAGCTCAGGTGTCTGAGACAAGGGGGAGGAAGAGAAAGACATCCTCAGCTTCGATCTCCCACCCTGTTTGTACTGAAATAGAAAAGATAATCAAGCACTGTGGTCCTTGTCTTTAGTTTCACCTACTCCTGAGAATAGGTTCCATCTCCATCCATGTAATCATGAAAGTGGTAAAGGCCCCATATTTTTCAAGGCTATGTAATATTCCATGTTGTATATATACCACAATTTATTAATCCATTCATAAGAAGATGGCACTTGGGCTTCTTCCATGACCTAGCAATTGTGAATTGGGCTATAATAAACATTCTGTTGCAAATACCTTTCTTATCATGAATTTTGTTCCTCTGGATATACACCTAATAGAGGAATTGAAGGAATGAATGGCAGGTCTATTTTTAGATCCATAAGTGATCTCCAAACACCTTTGCAAAAGGAGAACATTAGTTTGTAGTTCCCACCACAGTGAAGATGTGTTACCTTTTTTCCACATCCATGCCAACATCAATGGTTTTAGAATTTGTGATTTGGACTCATCTTACTCTAGTTACATGATATCTCAAAATGGTTTTGATTTGCATTTCTCTGATGATTAAGGATGAAGTGCATTTTCCCATGTGTCTGTAAGTCTTGCACCTGTCTCCGTCAGAGAAATTTAACTTCAAGTCTCTTGCCCCTACTGAGAGGGGTACACTTGTTCTTTTCTTGCTAATACAGTTGAGTTCTCTGTGGATTCTGGTTATTAAACCTTTGTGGGAGACATAACCTGCAAATATCTTCTCCTGTTCTGAGAGCTGTCTACCTGCCTTTACCGTGTTCTTGGCTGTGCAGAAGCTTTTTGGTTTGATCAGAGCCAGTAATGTATTTTTTGTATTGCTTAAATTGCTTGGGATGTCCTTCTCATAAAATATTTGCCCAGGCTGATTTTTTCAAGTGTATTCCCTGCACTTTCTTTTAGTATTTGTATAGTTTCATGTCATACATTTAAGTCTTTTATCCAGTGAGAATCTATCTTAGTTATTAGAGAAAATATGGTCTATTTTCAGTCTTCTACAGTTTTCCAGTCAGTTCACCCAGCACCATTTGTTATTTAAGGAGTTTTTTTTTTTTTTTTTCCCACTGAATGTTTTTAATTGGCTTATTGATATCCAAATGATAGTAAGTAGCTGGGTTCATCTCTTGGTTCTCAATTCTGCTCCATATATCTACCTCTATGTTTTTGTGGCAGTACCATGTTGTTT
>CAUYON010074238.1:0-39136 GCA_963573935.1 Arctocebus calabarensis | reverse complement strand
ATCAATGTCTTTATATAGTGATCAAGAAAATGTCATGAAGGCTATCTGTAACAGTATGATCAAAATATTTCTGATTGTATATGAAGCACATTGTGCCCTATGATTGCACCAATGTACACAATTATGATTCAATAAAATTATAAAAAAATTATAATATTCGATAACACAATTGATATTGTTATTGATACAATTGAAATTGTTATCGAATATTACAATATTAAAGATAACATCTATTGTCTTGCATATTATATCAGGTACCTCTTGTAATTGCAGAAGCCCAATGTTGACTTGAGCATTACAATTTTAATATGTTTTTTTTTAAATGTGTATATATTTTTTGACATCCTATGTATATGTGATGCGGTGGGGGTGGATTTAGCCTGAGCACCAGTGGGGAGCCTTGAAGACAGATGTTGAAGTAGCCTCATCACGCCCACAGCCATGCAAAGAGTTGTGTCCAAACACCAAGGCTTCAATTATTACAGACATATCTGAAGTTATTCTGGCCAGGAAAGGAACTGGGATGGACAGGACCAAAGACCTTTGTCCTTCCCTCCAGTCTCCTACAGGGCATATTACCCTGGCCCTAAAAATCAAATCATGAAGACTTTCCTCAGTAGCCAGACAGTCAACTATTCCCAAGGAGTGACAGAACATTCCAGAAAAACCCAAAGAGGGAAAACATAGTCACTGTTTATTACAAAATGAACTCTATTACATAATCAAAGAATAGTTAGAAAATTAATGAAACAGTCTTAAGAGCACCTTGATCTCACAAATTATCAAGTACTTGCACAATCCCAGATGCACATCAGGATGACTCAGCACGTGAACAGATTCTGTTCCTCACGGAGAAGAGACACTGAGGAAGTCAGAATCAAACAGCCCACTGAAACCCCCTCTCTCTGTCCCGCTGGGAATCCCCTCACAGCAGCCCACTGCCGCAGAGGCATCTCCTCATCACTGACGGCTTGATTCTTTCCTTATAAGAGCTTTTCACAACACTTGTCAATATTTTTGGTTGTTAAAGTGCAAATTGCAAAAGGAAAAAATAAATGTGCAAAGTGCCAGACAAAATTATTAGACAGATGAATTTAATTAATAGCACACTTAATTTCAAACAGATTGATTTTTTTTTTTTGAGGAAGTGTCACACTCTCATTCTGGGTAGAGTGCTGTGGCATCATAGCTCACAGCAACCTCAAACTCTTGGGCTTAAGTGATCTTCCTGCCTCAGCCTAACTGAGACTATAGGCACCCTCACAAGGCCCAGCTAGTTTTTCTACTTTTAGTAGAAATGGAGTCTTGCTCTTGCTCAGGCTGTCTTAAACTCCTGAGCTCAGGAAATCCACCTGCCTTGGCCTCCCAGAGTGCTGGGATTAGAGGCGTGAGCCACTGTGTCTGCCTCAAAAAGATTTTTGGACAAATTACCCAGCTATTTTGACATCTTATGCACATGATTAGGTCATATCCAAACATGAACAAAAGACAGAAAGGGAACAGGAATAAAAATAAAACAGAATGGTGTTTCAGCCTCCCACCTTAAGACTTATCTAAACACTGTGGTAATCAATTTGGTGCCAAAAACACTTTGAAAGTCTTGGCAAGAATGAGTTATATTTAATTAGTATCTCTTAACTTAGTGGCTAAGAGAACACAGCTAGGGCATTGGCCTGACCAGATTTACTGGCTCCATCCTCAAGCTGAGTGATCTTGGCCAGGCACTTAACTTCTCTGGGCCTCAGTTTTTTTATGGGTAAAGTGGGATAATAGTTAGCACCGCTTTCCCAGGGTCTCTGTGATGATGACTTGGTACACACAGATGCTGTTAGAAATGTGTCTGACTCATGAAAAGAAGGCAGCAATGCTAACAGCTCATTGGTAACAGCTACTACTATGATCATCATCATTGCTTGCTGTGTCCTCCTAAAGTTCTGCAGGGTGAGAAGGAGAAAACGTACGGTCTCTGTCCCTGAGGACCTTCAGTCTCATGGGGAATGAAAGCACCACTGAGGGGATGTTAAGAGAGCAAAGGCGCCATAGCTCGTAATTCTGATTACTAATGCAGTAAAAGTTTCAAGGAGGTCAGGCATACAATGCAGGCCTTGAAGAATGAGTAGGTTTTTTAAAAAACTGCTTTAGGGTCAGCCTTGTACATGTGGTCCACAGATGTGTTTTATTTAGCTAACACCGTATTTTTAAAACATTTTAATTAGTTGCCAACATTTAAAATTAGATCACCATCCACTCTGCTTCACCCATTTAATTACCTGCCTGGTTCCTGTCGCTATTTGAGTCTGCAACCCCTAATCTATGGACTTACCTCCCATTCTCATTGTCCCTGGTAACTACAAGCTTTGCTAAACATATTGGAATGATTTATTTTCTTCATATAGTGTCACTGAGTTCTGCTCCATGGCATACTAACAAAGGTTCATAAAAATGATTTTTTGAAAATAATCTTTCTTCTTAGGAAATGATTTCTAAACAATCTAATTTGGACTGCATTCAAGGAAAAATATAAAAAGCATTATGATTTCTTCGACTGTTTTGTCTCTATTGTTTCTTTTTGTTACACTATTGGATTAGAACTTAATGAACTACCTTTTATAGGCAGAGAAAAAACAGTGTGGTGTGGTGCACTGAGAGAATGTAATACAAATCATTGCAAAGAGTGGAAACAAAACAAAAACTTCCTAAGAGACTAACTCTTTATTCGGCCTTGGCTAATGCTGAAAGAGCTACCAGCATGTACTTGGGAAGGATAAAAGAAACATCCAAGGTTGTGTCTACAAGCTATTCTGATCACCTTCCCCTGTTGAAAGAGGGATCCCTGGCCCTGAAAGGTTCTAGGTGCCCAAGTGCACAACATCTCGTGTTGGACATGTGACATCAACCGAAGTCTATGAGTCACATACACTCCCAGCCTGGGGTAGGAGGACACTGCTCACCATGCACAGCCAGATGGGAGTTTCACTCCGGCAGGGAGAAGCAGCAGGGGCTGCGGGAAGCAGGCTTTGCAGTGGCAAGAGGGTGGATGACCCCTGATTCCCATGGGAGAATATGACCGGCTTGTCTGGATAACTTTGCTGGCACGCAGAGCACACACACCTGACGGAGCAGGGAACTCACTTAGCCTTTGGAACCCTGGGAGGCTCAGAGAAGTTGAGGCCATGCATGGACTTGCAGGTCTTACAATAAACATACATATGTTTTTTTACTATTTATTCTGTTGCTTTGCAATCAGGTACAAAATAGGGCAAGTAGCTAACTAATTATTTTCGTGTCCTAAATATATCTCTTAGCAAAGCATTGGATTTTCAAACATACATTTTTTGAACTACTATCATGGACAGCTCTTTTCCCAGTTAAAATGTTGCCGTATAAATATATCTTTTCTAGAGTTTTGTAGCCAGTCAACTAAGACCCTGACTTTCCATAGCATCTCTGGGTTTTTTTTTCAATAAATCCTCACAACCCATGCTTGATAATTTCAAACTGGTCTGTGCCCTAAACCTCAATTATCTCTCCTTGTGCATTATTTTATGGTTTCTTACAGCATTTCCTTCAACATCACCTTGGTTTCACTACTTTAAAATTGCCTTTTTTATTATATACAGGAAATGATTCATACTCCCTGCGGCTATGTGAGAGTTTGAGACTTTGCACACAGAGATAGTTGGACGTCTGTAATGCCCAGTCAAAGTACAAAAGAAACACAGCATCAGTGCGGTGGATGAGCAAAGGGATGTTTTCAACCTTATTAACTTGCTTTCCTGAAGCCCTAGGAACCCAAGGGTGCTTCCTGAGCCCATCTGCGCACAGCTTGTTTCTAAGCTCCTTAGGTCACCGAGATATCTGAAAAGTTAATTAAGAACATCAAGTTTTTCTGACAAATGTTCCTCAGAAAAGCAAGGATAATAGTGTTCCAAAGAATTAATCCATCTCAGGAGTATTTTATATGACTAAAATTGAATAATGAAAATTACATTTAAATGTTTTCTTATTTTTTCAGTTGATGTTATGGTTTCTTTTTGTCCTATAGGCATGTGCCTGAGTCTTAATTACTTCAAAGATACAAATTTGTGGTATAGCATGTATTTCTTTTTTTTTTTTTTGTACTTTATCGCCCTTAGTAGAGTGCTATGGTGTCACACAGCTTACAGCAATCTCCAACTGTGGGGCTTAGGTGATTCTCTTGCCTCCGCCTCCTGAGTAGCTAGGACCACAGGCGCCCACCACAACACCCAGATATTTTTTTGTTTTTTGGTTTTTTTGCAGTTCAGCCAGGGCCAGGCTTGAACCCACCACCCTTGGGATATGGGGCCGGCACCCTACTCACTATGACACAGGCACCACCCAGCATGTATTTCTTGAAAATGAAATATAAAAATGAAAACCTTAGTTACTCAAATACTCTTTTTCCAGATTTCCAGGGACTAATTTCAAACTGGCACTTTGAGACTATCACTTGATTTTCCTACTATCTATGATATATAAACAGTAACATGAATCTGAATCTTTTTCAATGGCACAAATATTAAGCTCCATGATCACAACCAACAATAACTAGGCCTTCAGATCTGTAAGACAACAGTCTGAGTCTCTTATTTCTTCCACATCATCTTTGCCCAGATATTATCTGTTAGAACATAGTCTCTTAGAAGTTCTGATTGTCACAAAAAATGAAAACGCTGATCCTTAAAGAAAAATTTTTCCTCAGATCACCATTTTATTTCTCCACAGAAAATGCAGCGCCTTCCCCGCAGGGTCACTTCGGAAAGCCTTTCTTTTAATGACTCTGACAAATTCTGAATATAAATTTAACATCAAGAAGTGGATTTCTGACTTTCGTAATAGAGCTTTTAAATTGATTGAAAATCTGAGACTAACGGCAGGAGAATGACCTAATGGAGGATTTTTTTAAATGATGATGTAAGCTTAGCTACACATCCATCAGAATTTTTACTAGAACCCCTTTTTGATCAGGGAACATCTGAAGCAACCTGAAACACATTTGCTCTTGAATTAAATTAAAAGTTATTATGAAGAACAGGGAATGTCATATGTTTTAATATATCTTAAAAAGATTATTTATTATTGTGTCAAAATTGTCAGCCCAGAAGAAAAAGAATGTATCTTCTTTAATACATGAATATTGATAGATTTCTTTCCAAATTTAGTATATGTGCTTCTGAAAGGGTACCACATTTCTTGATTAAATTCTTGTTGAAACCAGTCAATAGATTTTTTAAATTATCTATACTAGACCTTCTCCCTTTAATACTTTTTTATTGACCATTACAAAATTAATACATTCTCCACGTAGTATATCACACTTTCCAAAAATGATAAAAAATCCAGAAAATACATTCTGTTTCTGAACTTAAAATTATATGACAAAGGCCAGGTACTCACAACTGCAATCAGAGCACTTTGGGAGGCTGAGGTGGGTGGACTGCCTGAGCTCAGAAGTTCAAGACCAGCCTGAGCAAGATAGAGACTCCATCTCTAAAAAAAAATGCCAGTCATTGTGGGTGAGGCCTATAGTCCCAGTTACTTGGGAGGCTGAGGCAAGAGCATCTCTTGAGCCCAACAGTTTCAGGTTGCTGTGAGCTATGACACCACAGCACTCTACCTAGGGCACCAAAGTGAAACTCAGGCTCCAACATCAACAAAAAAAAAGTTGTATGACAGAAGCCTTCTTTACTAGTTTTCGTAATAGTATCAATAATTTGTCTAAAATTAAGTGTGTATGAAACTGAATAGAAAACCATGAGATGAAATTATCCTCTGACAGCCACCTGATCTTTGATAAACCAAACAAGAACATACACTGGGGAAAAGAATCCCTATTCAATAAATAGTGCTATGAGAACTAGATAATTACATGTAAAAGACTGTAACTGGACCCACACCTCTCACCACTTACAAAAATTGATTCAAGATGGATAAAAAGATTTTAATCTAAGGCATGAAACAATAAAAATCCTTGAAGAAATTGTGGGGAAAACACTCAAAGATATCGGCCTGGGGAAAGATGAAGAAGACTTCCATGGCAATTTCAACAAATGGGATTTGATTAAACTGAAAGCTTCTGTACAGCTAAGGAAACAACAACCAAAGCAAACAGACAACCTTCAGAATGGGAAAAATATTTGCATATTATGAATTGTACAAAAGCTTGATAACTAGGATCTATAGAGGATTCAAATTAATCAACAAAAAAAAATCCAACAATCACATATATCACTGGGCAAGAGAAATGAATAGAACCTTCTCTAAAGAAGACAGATAAATGGCTAGCAAACATATGAAAAAATATTCATCATCCCTAATTATAAGAGAAATGCAAATCAAAACCACCCTGAGATATCCACTAACCACAGTGAAAATGGCCCTCATCACAAAGTCTCAAAACCGCAGATGCTGGCATGGATGTGGAGAGAAGGGAACACTTTTGTGCTGTCGGTGGGACTGCAAACTAATACAACCTTTTGGAAGGAAATATGGAGAATCCTCAAAGAACTCAAGCTAGACCTTCCATTTGATACTGTAATCCCATTACTGGGTATCTACCCAAAAGGAAAAAAATATCCTTTCATCACAAGGACACTTGCACTAAACTATTTTTCACAGCTCAAATTATAATTGCCAAAATGTGGAAACAGCTTAAATGCCCACGATCCAGGAATGGGTTAACAAGCTGTGATATATGTATACCATGGAATACTATTCAGCCACCAAAATAGATGAAGACTTTGCATCTTTTGTATTAAACTGAATGGAGGTAGAACACATTCTTCTTAGGAAAGCATCACAAGAATGGAGAAGCAAGAATCCAATGTACTCAATTCTAATAGGAAGGCAGTGGGGTAGGGGAATGAGAAAGTGGGGAGAAGGGAAGGGGGAAGGGGAAGGTGGATGAGGGGGTCACAGTGTATGGCACACCTGTTGAGGGAAGGACACAATTATAATGGGGACTTTATCTAACAAACGCAATCAGTGCAACCTAATTCTTTGTACCCTCAATGAATCCCAAACAAAAAAAATTATTATTATAAAAAAAATCAAATACTTTTAAAAACATAAAGTTAAGTGTGGTACCCCAAATTTTCTCTATTTTACACATCCAATAAGAAAGTTAAAAATCTTATTTCTTCACACTTTTGTTTTAGCATGTTTAGAATAAAGGAATAAATGTGTGTGTGTATATACATATATATATTTTTAAATGTGAGTGCTTCAATTTGTGCCTCTGGTCCATTTTAGGCCAACAATATTTATATCTTAAAACTAATAATGTGCCCTAATTTACAGACATGGAAAAGTGCTGTTAGGGTTTTCATTTTCTCATGTTTTCAACATAAATGAACCAAGAGCAATATTTTATATTATAATTATAATATTAAAAAGTTACAAATTTTAAAATACTCATTTTTAAGAGAAGAGTAATAAATAAAGGACTGGCCTTAAATAGGTTAAAATATGTTACAGCAACCTAACAATTATGTTAGTATGTTATGAATATAAGTATAGACTATTATATCAATGGAAGACAAGAAATTAAAGGAGGTATTACAAATGGACAGTGTACTACAAGATAACTTCAGTAGACTAGTCTGGAAACATTTTCGGCTATTTGGAGAAGAGAATCCATTTTGTTCCACATGAAACATCTTATACCAAAAAACAGATTTAGTGCTTAAAAAAAAAAAAGCCTGAAGAATTAGAGGAAAATATAAACAAATATTTAATCACAAGGGGGTCATTACCTTTCTTAGCATATGTGGAAGGTCAGAATCCTTGAAGAAAAAGTCAAACAAAATTCCAAAAGTTGTCCTCAAAGTAGGGGAAAAGTTGACTATTTGTAACATATAAAAAGAAAACAGACTTCCTTTCCCATTAATAGGATGCATTTTTTGTACCAACTTTTCTCCTATATTGAATTAAAATTACTAAATCATACATTTTTTAATATACCCTAAAGTGTTTGAGGAGCTGCCGAGATAGCAAAGAACTGCCAGGCCAAATTCTGGGAGAACAAAATTCGAAGAAATCCAGAGCTGCTTTTGCTCTGAAGTCATTTGCATAAATCTGCAGACTCGGGCCACAGTTAGGCATCATAAAGTTATAAGAAATAATCATCCAAAGTCTGTTCAAAGTCATGAGTATCATAGGAAATGTGCCTTGGATTAAGCTGGAACCGCAAATGTGTGGATACACGGGGTAAAATGATCCTTCTATTATCCAAAAGGAAGATAAAGATACAGATTAACCATAGATCATGCTAAGCTAAGAATGCATGCTACAAATTTAGGATAATTGCAAAAATAATATAAAATAAGTGTATAATGCCTCAATTTGTGCAGAGGAAAAAAAATGCATATGTGTTGTTCCAATTTTCCAATTTTCTATTGGAAAATCTACCTTTATAGATTTTAGAATCATTGGAAAATCCTAAAGCCACTCCTCCATCACGATTGAACTCCTGCTTACTTAATTGGTCTGCAGAGGAACCTACAGGCAAAAGCTCTGCCATCCTCCAACTCTGGGTTTGAAAAAGGAGAAAGACCTTATCACAAGTTGGACTTCCCAACAATAGGCCACCAGATTTTGATGAAGAAAGGAATAGCCTCTTTTCTGTTTTGTAATTTATTTATTTATTTATTTATTTATTTTTATTGAATCATAGCTGTGTACATTAGTTCAATCATGGGGTACAGTGTGCAGGCTTCACATGCAATCTGAGATATTTTTATCAACCTGATTGACATGCTCAGATCTTCTCCCTGCATGGTACAGTCCACACCATAACTCTGTTTTCAGAACACCTTAACGTCCTTCCTCGGAGCCCCCTGAAATGAGTTACTCTGGGAGAGACAGCTGAAGCACCGTAACAAAACAGTTTTATACTTTTTTATATCATCTTCTAGATTGGCTTTGCTGTACCAGACACTTTATTTCCCTCTTGAGCAGCTGAAAGTGCAGGGAATTTCCTCAACAAACTGTGCTAGAGGAGTTTAAGCTGTGTTTCTCCCACTAACCTGTCGCCCTAACATGAACCCTCCATGAGAAATCTCTGCTGGATATTTAGTTTTATACTGTGAGGCCAGGCAGAGTGGCTCACGCCTGTAATCCTGAGCACTCTGGGAGGCTGACGCAGGAGGATCATTTGCGCTCAGGAGTTCAAGTCTCGCCTGAGCAAAAGTGAGATCCCATCTCTAGTAAAAATAGAAAATTTTTTTAGTAGTTTCAGCTACTCAGAAGGCTGAGACAGGAGGATTGCTTGAGCCCAGGAGTTTGAGGTTGCTGTGAGCTAGGCTGACATCCTGGCACTCTACCCTGGGCAATAGCGTGAGACTCTGTCTCCAAAAAAAAATTTAAAAAAAATGTTTTAGACTATGCACACAATCCAGACAAGAAATGGAATTGATGATTTTTTTCTTTATAATTGTATACTGGTGCCTTTACTTTTCCTGTCACTAATTTCTACAGAATCTAGTGTATTTAGATATTTTAACCTAACCTTAGGTGCCTTCCTCCATGCCAGATTCAAATGCCAAATGTCTCTCAAGATCATCAACCCACAGTAGAGATAAATAAGGCTATGGTCAGATGGATTATATCTAAAAACAGATTTTTGCCAAAATATTATAACACAACCATACCATAAATATTTCTAAGCTGAAAACGCATCACTCCTTTCTGTAACAGGACCCCCCATGGCCAAGACACTGAAGTAAAGTAAGCCAAACAGGTCTGGAACAGAAACTATTAGCCATATTTTCAATAATTTTAATTATTGGTGGCCTTTTTCCTTATTCACAGGCCAATTTACTTTAACTCATGTGATTCTTTTCAAAAACTTATAATCTTAATAATAGTTTTAGGAATAGAAATTCTCCAAAGTACATACCTTCAGGGGTTCATCTCCCGATTCTTTTATTACTCCCTTCTCAATAGTCTTTCAAAAGAATTTCCATGTTTATAAGATCAAGAATGATTAGCAATCTCAGTCATTTGCATCACATTTATGTATTTTTTGCCAAATAAACTTATTTTTAAACTAATTTCAACTTATTCTATTATAGCCATTATGGCTACTCCGTAAACGATAACATATATGGCTTTCATAGTTCATGGAAATTGCATGGCTATATGTCAGAGAAAGAGTTTTAACAGAAGAAGAGAATAATTACTTAGAGTAAGGGATAAGAATTTTATGGGCTAAAAATGACCTTTATTTTCTAATAGGACTAAGAACAGAACTTTCTAGATATACTTTGTAGATCAGACTTGAGGAGCAGAAGAGTAAATTTAAAGGACCAAGGACAATGACTACATGATTTGAAAGACCCAAAGGGCAGGACTAAGAGTCCAAATGCAAACGTCATGAGTTCACAAGGAGGAGATGAGGATACCACAGGTGAGGGCGGGGACGGTCCATGTACCGACGTCTTTCAGCAGCCTACTGGAATATTGAAGCCCACGGACAAGTTAAACAAGGATTCCCTCTATGGAAGCTTTCCATGATTGTACTGGATACTACCAGAGAGAGGTTTGGAACCTGACTGAAAAAAATGAAGCCCTTTAGCAGTGCTAGAATTCTTTCCCCAACCCAGGGGACCTGAAGGAAACAAGGCCCTTTCCCACAGCACTCTCTGCCCACCTGCCCACATTCTCTGCAGCAGAATGAGTGTCGTCCGGCCCGTGATTCCTCTCACGGCCTGCCACACTTTCTTTCTAAAAGATAAAAGCAATGTTTTCAACCCATCCTCTCCATTTTTTAAAATCTTTACTCATTCCTGGAATTACGCCATTTCATTTTTAGGCAAAGTCACTTCTAAACCAAACTGGACAAACCATAGTTGACTTAAATATATGTTTTCCAAGCAGTTATATTCCATTATCTGAGAATTTAGCACCACTCTAAAGTTCTAAGAGGCATCAGAATACACTTTCACTATAGAACTGTCAAAATATAATATAGCCTGCAATAAAAGCTAATAAGTAAATAAAGTAAGAAAACCAACTTCCTGTCCAAAGAGGCAGTCTGCAATATTTTAACGTGAACTTCTGAATCAAGATACTAATATCTTTCTAAATATGTTTATTTGCAGTTTGTATGCCTTATTCCCAAGTTGGGACATTATTTGGGTTTAGTTGTGGTAGTTGTTAACATTATGATCAAACTCATAAATAAAAGGGAGAGATTTGGTCAGTAGGAAAGGAGCTGGAGTAGAAATGCACGCACAAGAGATCTCAATGATTTCCTCCAGAATATATCAAAACACTGCCAAAGAACTGGGGGCCACAGCAAGCAGACTGTCATCAATGCTCCTACACAATGGGAGTAATTTTCATGACGGGGTTTTGTTTGTTTTATATATGCTTTCTTGACCCAGCTTCTGAAACTGGGTTGCTTTCTGCTTGTAAATCTTGCAACGCCATGTATTTCTTGCTTTGTTCAAAGCACATAACTGGATTCATTTCATATAAGAAACATACAGACAAAACATGCAATGGGGTCTGTTTTCTTCTAAAAAGTCACATTACATCTTAGTTCTATAAAATGAAAATCATTCTGTTTTTAAAGAATAATTCCTCTGTATATTAGATTTGTGGCATGCACACAAATAAAAAAATAAAATATAGCAATAAAAATGTAGAGACCAGGCTTTGAGCCTGGAAGGGCCCTCACAGCCTGGGGAACATTCAGAGAATGAACCCCCAACTGCTTCTCCTCCCTTCCCAAAACAGCCGTATTCCTTTCTTCCTGCTCCCTCTGCCAAAAGTCACATACCCCTTTTCTTTGTCTAGTTAACTATGCGGAGATCCTGGAGATCACCCTCTTCTTTCCCCTTGTCCTATGCTAACAAAGTTAAGTAGTAACCACTAAGTCACATAGTTCTTCCTTTGTTTGTTAACTATGCTGAGATCCTTGTGATCTTGCCCTTCTCGCTTCTTGTCATATGTTAACGAAACCATTATGAGTAGAAACCATTAACAAGATGATTTGTCTTTGTTAAAGTTGTTTACATTTTCTATTGTACTATAAGACCAAAACTATGTCTTTTGTTTATGCTATTTCCCCATATTGTCTATGCTACTTCTCCCTGGACAACCCTGTACAGATACTACAAAATAAAGCTGATTTTGTGCTTTGGTGCTGGCTGCAGCCATCAGCTCAGTTAGACTTCTCGATCCCTCCCCCCCAGCCAAAATAAAATAAAATTTTAAAAACTGTGAACTTTTAGAATAGAATAAAATGTTGAGGGAAGCCTTGTGTGTGCTGTTTTTTAATATACCTTTATGGGGGGTGGGGGGAGCAGCATTTAACTCTGTGGGATCTTCTTACGAGCCATCAATGGGACTCCCCTGGCCTCACATGTAGATAAAGACATACCTACCTATTCAAATCCATAAGAGTTTATATTCTATTTGCTATTTTCATGATTAGTCTACTTCAAAGACACTCTTCAAAAGTTCTGAGTTGACAGCGATCACTTAGACAACCTTTTTAATCATTTTGATAGTCATGTTGCAGGAAGATGAGGCCCAATGGAGAGAAAGAGCACCCAAACACCACGTTTAAAAGAGGAAGGACTTTATTCACCAGCTGGGAGCTTATAGCGTAAAAGAATTCCAAACGGCTGTGCTCCCCAACTGGCTTGGTCTTTCCCTTTTTATCGACAGTCAAAAAGTTCCACTCCACAGGTACCCTTCTCATTGGCCAGTTTGAATCAAGCGGGAGATGCTATTCCAGCACCCACCTAACTACAGTATTTCACAGAACTTGGAAACCTCCAAGTTCCAGGAAGTTAAGTTTACAAATTCCCAAGGGCTGAGTCACCATGGAGAGGACCCCACAAGTGTATCCTTGTGCTCTCCTTGAGAAGACCTGTTCTCCCAGACCTCACCCTTCTCGGGTATCCTCTCTCAGTCATAGTTGCTGTCATTAGTAGGGCATACTAACAATCACTGACATATTTACACTGTCAGTGGCATCCCCTGGCAGCCAAGATGTGGGAGAGCATACTTGAGTAGCCACATGTATACAAGTGTCTAGTCTGCCATCTGCTTGTTTGGGTTGAGTGCTGGGGAAAGTTCTTTTGACTGAACAAGGCAGAGCTGAGATTGTGACTAGTTCATCAAAATCTTACTGAATGAAATTTTTTGTTGCAATTTGATGTTACATCCCAGCAATAAGCAAGTGAATCTGGTCACATGGCAATATCAGCTTTCCTGGGGAAGAGAAACCCCAAGATACCAGAAAAACTGTACATATTTTCTCAAATGCCTATTTCCCGAAGGCCATGAATGTGTCTAAACATGTTATCCAAGCAGATGAGCTATATGATCTTAACACTCTTCTGTAGGCTGAGAGTCCTTTATCTGAAATGCTTGGAATCTTAAGTGTTTCACATTCCAGATTTTTAAAATTTCAGATTAATATGAGGGCACAAATATTTAGGTTACATTGTTTTCATTTCTTTTTGTTGAGACAGAGTCTCACTTTATCACCTTCAGTAGAGTGCTGTAGCATCACAGCTCACAGCAACCTCCAGCTCGTGGGCTTCGGTGATTCTCTTGCCCAGCCTCCCGAGTAGTTGGGAATACAGGCACCTTTTTTTTTTTTTTTGAGACAGAGTCTCACTTTGTCACCCTTGTTAGATACCATGGCTTCACAACTCATGGCAGCCTTGAACTCTTGGGATGAAGCAATTCTCTTGCCTCAGTGTCCCAAGAAGCTGGAGCTACTGATGCCTACCACGTCGTCTGGCTATTTTTAGAGGCAGGGTCTTGCTCTGGCTCAGGCTGGTCTCCAACTCTTGCGCTCAGGCAAACCACCAGCCTCTGCCTCCCAGAGTGCTAGGATTACAGGCGCGAGCCACAGCGCCTGGCCAATTGTTTTCATTTCTAAGGTAAAGTTCGTATTGTAGTTGAGCCTTTCATCCAGGGGCTATGCTGAACACCCTCACATTGTACACATTAGGTGAGATCCCACCAATTACAGAGTTCAGATTTTTTTAGATTTTGGAATATTTGCATTATACTTAACTGGCTGAGAATCCCTAAATCAAAAATCCTTTAGTATCATGGCGGCACTTAAAAAGTTCCAGATTGGGGGCATTTCAGATTTGGGGCTTGGGGACTAGAGATACTTGACTTACACATTTAATCTTTCTTTGAGCTAAAGTCATTTGTCAGAAGTCATAACTTTAATAATATTCAGATAAGTTACATGATATCTTAGCTGACCCTGCTATAACAAATCCCATAGACTGTTCCTTAAACATTTATTTGTCTTAATTCTAAAAACTAGAGTCAACTGATCTGGTGTCTGGTGAGGGCCCACTTCTTGGTTATATCCTCACAGAGCAGAGAGAGGAGGTAGCAAGCCCTGTCTCTCTTTATAAGGGCACTAATCTCATAAGAGCTCCATCTTCCTAACCAAATTATCTCCCCAAACCTTCATCTCCAAATTCAACATACTGTGGGATAAGGTTTCAATGTTTAATTTGGAGGTGGGGGAAAGAGAAGAGGTATAGTGAGAAAGATGTCTTAAACAACTTCTAACCCCAGTTCTTCTGCCCTGCCCTTATTACAGCCTGACATCTCCATTTTAATTAAGGTTTCATATGCTGAGACTCTTCATACCTGATCTTCTCAATAAGCACCCCTATTTCTAAAAATAAGAAGGTATATTGACTATATTTCCTTATTTTTTTTTTTATTTTAAGTGCTCTGACATCAGGCCTTGCTGACTGCAGAAAACACTGCCCCTCTAAGGGCAAGCTCATCTGAGAGAAGGTCAAGGACCTGCCAGACAGCACACCTCAGATCCAGAAACCAGCCGACCCAGAGCCCACGTCTCCAATCACCTCCGTTACCCGGCTCTCACCCTTGGCCACTGTTCCCCTGGTCACACCAACTACAACAGGTCCCTGCAGCCCGCAGCCCACTGAAATTAATCAAGCTGTCCAATCCTAAGCCTGCTTACATTGCTTCACCACTTTCTTCAGCCTACTAATCCTCTCTGCTGGTTCATCTCTCCTCAGCACTTCTGCGTGTGGCCCTGCATGGCCGGGTGGGCTCCTGTGTTTGGGGGATTGTGAGTAAAATAAAACCTTCTTTCTTCATAACAATCATTCCTGGGTCATGTGGCTTACCACATCTGATTAAAACAAATCATCAAACTCTGATTTATAACAACAAAAAATAAATAAATAAAATAAAACAAATCCTCTGTACCATCAAGACAGAAAGCAACACCGTCGCTCAGGTCGACCTGCACACGCTTTATAGTGGGGCGCGTGTGAGGCCGAGACACAGTGTGTGTAAGTGACTTCTGCTTGTGAGAATGACAACACGCTTCTCGGAGGCGTGGCGCTGGAGATATATGCTAATGCCAGGTACAATTTCAACATGCATTACAGTGATTTTCAACCCGTGTGCCTCTGCACACTGGTGTGCTATGAGAGGATCTTATGCCATGAAAAATTTTAAAGATCTTTAAAGTATTTGAAAGAAGCTCAAAGCATGTTAAGTACATTCTATTTTTTACTCTTTTTCTGTGATCAACAGAATTGAAGTGTACCGTGGAAGTTTCACTATAGGTTCAAGTGCGCTGTGAGATTAAAAACTTGCTGACATGTTACAGGGTGGAGCAGAAGGAGGAGAAGTCAGCAGAGGGAACAGCCTGAGCACAGGTGAAGGTGGGACAGATGGACAGCTGATGGACTGAAAAGAGTAACTGAGCTGAGTTCACATTCATGTTTCCTTAGAATATTCGCCCTATATATGTTGGCTTTAATAGAGCAGAGCAGGGCTCAAGAAAAAAGCCATCTTCCAGATAAACCTTTGTAAAACCTAATAAAGTCATTGACTTGTCATGTATTCACTAACCTGATGAAAGCTGGTGGCTGGCGGGAGAGGACAAAAGCACAGATAAGGTAATGGTAATAGCCCAGCTTCTGAGGCAGCTGGCCCTGATGGCTTTCACACTATTCCCAGGAATAAATGTTTCCATCACAGTGTGACAAATAGAATAGCCTTTTGAGGTCACATTTTCAAAAATTAATAATACACATGCTGTGTGAAAAAAACATTATTCTCAGAGGCATGATTTGAGAAGTTTCTAATAGAATATCTTAAAGAAATCACCGTAAGATGAAGTTACAAAGTTTCATAATATTTGATTGTAGTAATAGTGCATAGGAAATAGATTCATAACTGAAGGATAAGGAAAAGTAACAAAAAACTGGAGTACAGTCAGTATTTCTGTTCCATTAATTTTTTAAACTGTTTCAATTATATACTTTTACCAAGGAACCATAGGGAATCTGTTAATAGATGTTTGTGAAGGATTGAGAGGGAAGAAATATACAAACAACATAAAACTGAGAGGAAAAGCTAGTTTCTGTCCCACCAAGCCTCATTCCGAAAGCTGTATGAAATATAATACTTTTCTAGGTGGAATTGGAGGCAGCACTTTAATAACAGTGTTACAGTTCAAGGTAGACTGTTTTCACTAACCTAATGGAAAAATTATTTGCTTATTATAATTTGGATTGTTGTAATTTTTAATGATAGTCATTTCACTTTGATATGGCTTCTAGCGTAATCTTCAAAAAAGCCTGTGCCTAATGGCCCCCATCATATTGATGGGGAAAAATGGAAAAACCTAATAATTGGCTTCTCAGCTAACCTATGTTTTTAATTCTGTCCATGTACATGCAGAAGAAGAAGAAGAAGAAGAAGAAGAAGAAGAAGAAGAAGAAGAAGAAGAAGAAGAAGAAGAAGAAGAAGAAGAAGAAGAAGAAGAAGAAGAAGAAAGAGCATTAGATGCACATTAAACATGGACTGTGAGACTATCACACTCCCAAGTACATGGAAGCAAAAGCATTTTACTTCAGTCCTAAGATGCTTGACAGGAAGTGCTTAACAGGAAGACGCTTAATGGGAAGGAAAGCACGTGGAGACCCAGAAGACAGAGAAACTAAGCAGTTTGAGATTTCCTAATCAAGTCCAAGTCTAATCATGCACCAACCATTCCCTCCTAACATGTTGGAGATACAAAAAGAACAAGACTAGCCCTTTTTGTCAAAGGACACGGTACACAAACAGCAACGGTTAGCGATACCCTTTCCTAACCACTAAACGTTGGATTCAGAAAATCTGTGATACTTGTGTGTTATATTCAGGAGGCTGGGTGAAAAGTTTTAACTTAGTCTTGAAGCAGGTGCCAGAGGATGCAAAGACACAAGCAAAGAATTCTCCAATCTGTGAGCTGAGTCCAAGAGTGAGATTGAGAAAAGCGTGCATCCAGGAAGAGGTAAATGATATTTCAATAGTAGCAAGAAAAAAAAAAGGATGAGTTGGAAGCATTACTTCCCCCACAGAGGCATTTTATAATTTGCTAAGGTTAGAAGTTGCTTATTTGTTTCTTTTTAACCTATAGAAATCTTGAGAAAGAACGCAAATACACAGAGCCAAATGAGAATGCACTGTCCTCAGTGCATTAGAGATGACGTCATTAGTAGTCCTGGCTTTGTCTCCACTGGTGATGAGTGTTTCTGATTCACTTAATTCTATTCTTGCCTGTTGCTCCTTGTGCCCAGCTAAACATCTGAGGGGTAAACACTCTAAATACACAAGCTTTGGAGTGGGACAGCTCTGATCTGACTTTCTAGCGTGGCCTCCTGCAAAACCTAAGACCTGGGCTAAATTATTTACTCCGCACAAGCCTAAATCTTGTGAGAAGTGACATGTGAGAGGTAAACACTCAACTCAAAGGAGAATTAGGAGGATGCTCTTAGATAGCACATGTGAGGCACCTGATATTTAGCAGATACTAAAGAAAAATGGCTGCTATTTTGCTCTAACCATAGAAAACACTGCCAAATGACCCTCCTTCCTTCTGCCTCCAGAACCAGCCAATGTCCTCATTACCACCAGCTGGTCTAACTGGACACAAACCAAGAAAAATAGGGAACGTGCAAGCCAAAATGCTAGATGACAAAAGAAAAACCCAAAAAGCAGAGCAAGAGAGAAAACTAACTAGAAAAGGTCAGATCAATCAAGGTGAAAAATAGAGGCCCCACTCTCCAGGGCCATGTGGATATTGAACCATAAATGGCTTTTGTTACAAAGGTTATTTTGTAAGCAAATTCATATGTGCCAGGCTCTTTCTCCATATTTTAATCTCTGAGGCACCCATTACATTACTTTTGCCCTCCTTTGTTCCAACTCTGCCAATGTCCTCCTTCCTCCCTCTTCATTAGGAAGGATGTGTTGAACAAGCCACATGGAGAGATTTACACGGCAATGGCTGTCAGTGGGAATTCCTACCCAGTGATTTACTTCAATACAGAATTCAAAACTAGGACCAGAAATCCTTCATTATCATTTAATATGAATCCATTTCATTAACTAATTAAAAATCATGCATAATTCATTGCATCCATTGTTCATTTATAGTTTAGTATGTATTTCCTGAGATGTGGTCTCTATATTAGCTTTGTGTCACCATTTTTCTTGCATAAAATGATTGAGATATACATGTCTTTATCCATGGAAATAAAGTGACTCTTTTTTGTCCAACTGAGTCACTAATTTTCCTATCTAACAATAATATTTCCTATCTTTTGTGTTCAAAACACTTTCCTATACATTGTGATTTTATTCTTCTAATGTTTTCATCAACATTTTTGTATTATTTCATGTATTTATTTATTGTAAAATCAAGGAATCTATCACAAAAAACTGAATGATTTGTTCAAGTAAAAAGTTAACAAATGTAAGACTGATATTCATATCTTTTGGCTTCTAAGTCTTCCAATTTTGAAAGCAAAGATCTAAAATTTGAGGAAGGTATCCTATCTTAAGAAATTATCTATATTAAAACATCAGTGTAGGCTTGGCACCTGTGGGTCAATGGGCTAAGGCGCCAGCCACGTACACCTCAGCTGGCAGGTTCGAATCCAGCCCCCGGGCCTGCCAAACAACAATGACGGCTACAACCAAAAAATGGCCAGGCGTTGTGGCGGGTGCCTGTAGTCCCAGCTACTTGGGAGGCAGAGGCAAGAGACTCGCTTGAGCCCAGGAATTGGAGGTTGCTGTGAGCTGTGATGCCACAGCACTCTACCCAGGGCGACAGCTTGAGGTTCTGTCTTTAAAAAAAATCAGTGTAAAAGCTTTTAGCTGTGGGGCTAAAGAATTAGTTCTAAGTTTTCTGTATTAACATAATAACAGTATCTTTAAATGTAGATTTTTATTATAGTTCAGGTATGGTGGTGGTGAGGCCAACAAATTAGTAGCCCTTTATCATTAAAAAGATAATCTGTTACTCACAGTATCCAAGCAGAGGGTCCCAGGGAGAAGCACTTGGGTCACTCAGGAAGGAGAGGAAGCAAGGGGGAAAGGTGGGTAAGAGCTTCAGGGTTTCTATGGAAAGGAACAGGCAGGAGAGCCAGGAAGTTGAAAGATGCCAGCAGTTGTCTTCACCTGTCTGGTGCCCCACCAAGGGGTGATTAAAGCAGAGGAATCGAGCTCTTGAGTGTGAGAGCCCAACAAGCAGAGCAGCAGGGGTGTGGGCTCTGGGTTGGTTATTTGCATATGATAGGCACACATTTATCCTCTCTAGGAATTGGCTAGCCCTGAGAGAGGTCGTCAAGGGCCCAGACATCAGAGCATCAGGAATACATTAATACAAATATTTGGCCATGCCTAAGTATCAGACACAATGTTAAACAGTCAGCATGCATGGTTGTACAAACACTTCCTAACAACCCTACATAGTAAATGTCACTGTCGTCATGTCTATTTTATAGGTGGGGACCTAAGATTCAAAGACAAGAGGAACGTGGCATGAATCACATACCTAGCAAGTAGGGGGGGAGGGGGCCCACTGCTGCAGGGTTTATTCAGAAAACATAATTACTGCTAATTTTTCTATAATAATTCCATAATTCAAAATGGTACCCAGGTTATCTTGTTCCTCAGTCAATCAAGAAGGTCAACTTGTGTGCATGTGGCATGGTTAGGAAGCCACTTATGTGACTTAAATAAGAGGTAAGGAGCTCAGAAGAAAGCCCTGAGAATTCTGAGAAAAGTGTCTTGACTTACAACTTTTTGTAATAAACTCTGAAGAGTTTACAACTTTTTTACAAAATTGTCTAAAAACTTACAACTTTTTGTAATAAACTCTAACATTCTCCCACATCTATATTTTTCTTTCATTATAAATTCTTTCTTAAAATCTATTTTTAATATTACCCCTAAATCTGGCTGCATAGCACTGTAGCTGAATGGTTGATAAAAAACGGCATCATCTCTAAATTTTAAAGATGATATTTTAGCTTACAAGGACATTGGCAGGATAGCTTTAAATACTGTATACTGTAGTATAGACCTGTGAATCTTGTTGTTCATTTACAAGGCAATCTATACCCTAGTTGGCAAGGCCAACTAGAGGATTTACCAAAAATGGAACACCCAGGTTCTCTGGTTAAACTCAGGGATCTGCTAGAAGCCAAAAATTTCTGAAGATACCTTTTGTGCCATAAGGATCAGTTTGGCAATTTCCCACTGTCACCAAGGCTGGCCATCAGAGTCCTTGAGTTCTTTAGCTACCACATTTGTTACTGTGCCGACCCCATCGTGAAAGAGATCAGTGATTCTGTATTTTACCCATAATAGCACCCACCACACACTCACTGCCATAGCTCTTGCAGAGTCATCGGGGACACCTTGTAAAGATAAGAATCGCTTGAAGGATATCTTATTAAATGCTAGGGATCTCAGGAAGAAAGTGTTCCGGGTTCTAGGGAGTAAATCTCTTCAGTTCAATTTAGTTCCCAATGCCTCCTCAATTCACAGACTTCTAATGCTGCACTAATATTCCATAATAAATAAAGGGCTATTATTAATAGAGGACCATTCAATTTATTACCTAAACTGGGAAGTTTTTGAGGGTAAAATGGGTCACTGTTAATAATTACACAGTGACAACAATTATGAGTTCAATGTCTGAGCATGTAAGCTCTTCAGGGAAGAGCCAGCTTGCTACAATATAACATACTGGCTTTTTCCTCACTATCATCTATGAGTTCTCAGTGGACACCAGACAGCATTTGAAAGTGACTTTGTAATCTGATTACTACATAAGGATCCTCCCAACTGTCCAAGTATGTAGTGAAGGAAATATCAAAATCTGTACAGCCTTCTATGTGAAACTGTGGCAATGAGAAAGAATGGAGGGTTTCACAGTCTAAATTTATCCTAATCTCAGAAGGAACTCATGAAACGTTCTAAGTTAATGAAGAACTCAAGACACTGTTGAGAATATGACAAGTTATAGAGCCAAGAAGAGACAATCTATGAGAAAAATAAGATAAACATATGATAAACTGACAAGTTTGATATAAGTACAACTTATAGTATTTGTGTGTTTTGCTCAAATATAACTGAAGAAGAAATCTAGGCAACCACTGGCCCTAGAAGGGCGTTATACATGATAGTAAGCAGGTACCAAGAATCAATACTCAAAGCCAAGACACAGGGTCTTTATGACTTAATGAAACATACAATATTGCTTCACAGAATATGGTTTATCTATATTCTCTCAGAAAGCTGAGTAGGGCTTATAGAAGGCATGCACGGCAAGAATTTAGTGAGTCCCACCAAAGATATAAAAATAAACTATTAAGAGATCTCAGAGGAAGAAAATAGCAGGCACGGGGTGATTGTAACACTGAAGGAGGAGGAAGGTTTCCTGAAGGAGGCAGGATTTGAAACCAGCTTTGAAAGATGGAAGAAATTTTGACAATCAAAGAGAGGTGAGAGGCATTCCAGGCAGAGTAACTATCTAAGCCAGGTAAGAAGAAAATGACATACTCCTCATTGATGGGGTTCAAGACTACAAAGATAGGGCCAGGATGAGAATGTGAAAGATTATGTTAACCAGCTTCTAACACAGACTTTCTTTACAAAATCGCAGAGGAATGTTTCACTTATAATCTCTAAAAACTTACCATGATTGTTGTGATTATTCATGAGAATTAGCATACCTCTGGGAAATCGAATATTGATGGATGCATTTGTACTCTCAGCTCCAAAGGTAAAAAAATCCCTCAAGTCAGCTCAGCTGTGGGTAACCTAGATAAGAAATGAAACTGCAAAACTGTTTTTTTTAATCTAAAAGCAAAAGTAGCAGAAGGTTGCAGCAAAGGCTCTCACTGGATTTTTGCACACTGAAGTCTTACATAAAGTATAGCTATTTCTGAATACCATAAAAACTTTAAGCATGTATTAAAATGCTTTTGAATTCCATGAAATTAAAGAATGCTCTTTCTTTGGAACAACATGATCGATTAATTAGGGCATTATCTCATTATTCCTACAGAAAATGTCTTACAATCTCTTTATTAAAAATAGTAGCTAACGTGTAAATAGTGCTTCCTAAGCACCCAGTGCTATTTTAAAATATATATTTATTTTTTAGCCAAATCAAGCCTTCGTTCAAATTAAACCTTAAACCTAGTCAAAAAAGGAAAAAAAAAATACTAAGGTAGGCTGGAGGAGCCATGGAAGACCTGCTGGGCTCTGAGGGAAGATCTCTTGAAAATCACTATCCAGGCTTCCCAGGGAACTGGGTACCAGGAACCCAGCATCAGTGAACATTTGCAAGGCTCCTACTTTAGAAACTCAGGAAATCTTAAAGAATAACGACAGACCTATTTATTTGTCTTGTACAACTTTCAAAAAAATTCTTCTGGTTGCCAACACTTAAAATGACATGTGACATTAATATTTGCATAGACAATTAGAAAATTTAGACACACCTGGCAACCAAGGACACCATCATCTTACAAGATGGCCACATCATATAAGGTAGAGACCTGGTGCCCCCTTTAGACAATGTCCGGGTTCTATTTTTCAGCTCACTACCATCCCCACCCAAATCTCCTTTCAGGCTATGGTATTTGGGCCTAAAAAGCTTAGTTTAGGGTATAAACCAATATAGAGGTATGTATATTCTGGAGAGATGGCGGGATAGCTATAGATCAGAAAGAGGTTTGCTTTGTATTTTTCAACTGATCTAAGAGAAAAAGGAGGTTCATATAATATAGCTAACCAGTCAGCAGTATTTGAACATACTATCTTAGTTTTCCAATTATTTTTATCTCTTATTATTACAGAATCCTTCCATAAAAGAACTAGAAATAATCTAGTGCAACATCCTCCTTCTAGAGATATGGATACTTGAGCTGGTTAGCAATGGAACCAATCCTAGGACCTTAGTCACTAGGGTTTAGGGTTCTTCACCACTCCCAGCTCTTAACATCATTGAATGCCGGACTGATTTCTAAGGGCTCTCTTTGTTCCTTTAAAGAAATGTCCTTTTGGTTCATTCTTAAATATTTTAATTTATTGTTATTAGAGTTTATACACTGCATGTAATCAAGAAGGAAGAAAAGAGATGTGGTTTGACCTTAAATTAAGAAAAAAAATTAGAAAGAAAAATAAATGGGTTCACTTATTAAATGTACATTATGGAAATTAGCCAGCTTTTTGTTTTTAAGAAAGGCATAGTGCATCAGTCAAGAATGACATTAAGTCAATCTTTTTTAAAACCATAGGTAATAACAGCAGGAACTGAGCATGGCCTCAAACGTAAAGAACAATGGGCCAATCCATTAAAATTTACAATCCTATTCCTGGAGCAAAGAAAGGCCTCCAGAGGTCTTTCTTGGCTTGGCCTCAAATTCTAATTATATCCCATAAAGGGATTTCTTAATCCTAGAATAGCTTCTTTGAAGTTAAGGAGTAAAGAATGAAATGATAACACAAACTAAGTGTCCACATGTGAGTACCCAGGAAGGTCACGGTCAAGGTTAAGAAGAGGAAATTTTTATATAGAGGGATCCTCTTGGAAAAACATTTGTCATATAAACAACTATATTATTTTGTTGGGGTTGCTATAACAAAATACCACAGACTAGACGTCTTAAGCAACATAAATTGATTTTCTTATCCTTCTGGAGGATGTAAGCCCCAGATCAAGATGTCAGTAGGTTTGGTTTTTTTCCTCCCTGGCTTGCAGATGGCCCTCACTCAGGGCACCTCCCTCCTGGGTGTCTTTCCCTTTTCTCATAGAGAGACCAGTCATAGTGGATTAGGGTCCAGCCATATGACCTCATTTAATAGTCCCTCTTTAAAGACCCTAACTCCAAGTATAGTCACATTCTATGGCACTGTGGATTAGGACCTCAACATACAAATTTTGGAGAGACACAATTCAGTTCATAATATCAGCACAAGTCAAAAGAGGAGAAAAAAAGTCAGAGGGACCAGAATAAAGACCTGGATTTAGCCACAGACAGCGAACGTCCAGGACTCAAGGACTACTCGCCTACTGCTACATGGGTTCAACTGCCTCAGGATTGAAGCAAAACCATTATTCCCCTCCTCCAAACACATTTCAACTCATCCTTACACCCCCTGCATGCTTGACAAGTAAAGTATCAGGAAGACGCAGGCCAGGGAGCTCTCAGACAGGGCAACCGTTGTACACTGAGTGTGAGGCCTCCTTAAATGTTGCCCCCTGGGTATCTGTCTTGCCTTACCCTAGTCTTGACTCTCAGCACATTAAAGTATTAAGATAGTAGCCCCAGAAAGAGCTGAAACAGAGGTGACCTGTTCTGATTCAAAATCAGAGTCAGCATAATGTTCATATCAGAAGGGAAGTTATCATGGGAATACCAGAATTTCCTTCTCCCCTATTTCAAGGTTTAGACAGAATTCAGAAGAAGAAGTCAAAAAGATGGGGAAAGAAGGCTGATGGATATAAAGCTATTCAGAACATACATTTTTGTCTAAGTTATCTAGAGAACATGTTAAATTCTACCTGCTATTTTTAAAGTAAGAATTGGTAGGTTAAGAAAGTATAAAAGAAAAATGATGGAATGATGGCCAAGGGGATGCTGATGGCAAACACAGACTTTACCAGTGGCACGTTGGGAAGGTAAACAGCAACTGGACCACAATCCCACCTCAGCCCAGCAGAGGACATGGGAAAGTGAGGGACTCATGAGATCACTGGCCTGTTAATTACAACGCGGTTCTATACTCTCATGGGGCTGGCACCACAGTCAAGCCTACTTGATGAGGAGGTTGATTGTTTTAGTGCATTATTGCAAAAGCACAAAAAAGCCCAAAATTTTCTATGCTCAGGAATTTTTTTTAAATCAATAGAGCATGCTTCATACCTGTTCAGGTAGTCCACACAAGCATCAAAATCCACAGGGAGCCACTGGTTCTGACTGAGTTGTTTTAGTTTATTTCTTTCCCTCAAGCTTTCTGCCAGATGGAAGTTCATAGCACAGAATAGCAGAGTATGAAACCTCTTTAGCTTTTACAAGACCACTAACCACAGTTCTTGACAGGCACCTGGTTTGATTAGGGGATATTCCACAAATGCGATTAAACTTTTCTAAAGCAATCTTTTAGTTTAATTGTGGTATAAAGTTAGCATAATTGGATTACTTAGCCTGGAGGGGTAAAAGAAAGGCTGAAAAGTGACTTAGTAACTGCCTTACCTATATAAAGGATTTTCTCATTAACACTATTAACTATATGAAGGACTTTTGTAAGGAATTAGCTTTTTCTTAGATACAATGATAGAGAAGAGAGGAAGAATTATTAAGGCTAGTTAGCAGGAAAATCTTCTGAAGTCTTCTGTGGTTAAATACTGGACTGTATTGAGGAACTGTGAACGAGGGCGGCTGCTTTACAGAACCACGGTATCTTTCAAAAGACTAAAAACTTCATGGATCCTTGTCTGCCTGAAATGACTTTCTCCTCCTTTCCAGTTTCTGTCTAGAGAAGCCAATCATCTTAGTCTTATAAATGTTCTCAGATGAAGCCTCATCAGCCCTTTAGCACCATGCGTTATGCAGAGTATCCACTCTGTGAATGTGTATTAATGTGTATTCAATGGCCATGAGTGGAAAGAAAAAGGAAAAATGGAGCCAAAATCCTCAACCTTATTTCACTGAGTTCACTCTCCTGTGGAACATCAGTAACCAGATCCAGCTTTCCAGTCAAAAGTGTACTAAAAGCGTTTGCTTCAGTGACAGATTATGTACTAATTAGAGTAAAAGCACCATTGCTGGAAGAGACATTATAAGGAGCCCCTAAATCTATACGTGCTCAGACACATCCCCGCTGCCCACTAACGTTTCCCAAGACACACCCAATTCTTTGAGCAGCTCTTCCTGGCAATGAGAAACTAACACTTCTTAACCTTGAGGCTCCAGCTCTGTTTATATTTAGTATTTCATAGACTCACAGAAATGATTTTGCCTCAGAAAAAATAAAGAATTATGGTGTTTCTGAGAATACAGAGTGTAGATTTTAGTGGCTGTCACTTCAGGGCTTAGCAGCTGGGACTACCAGTTCCTGGCTGATATTTCTACTCCAGATGTAAATTCCCAAACATAAATCTGATGGGGCAGGCAAGCATCATGCGCTGTGGACAGGGAAAGACAGATCTTCAATGGGAAACCTGAATGCTTAGCAAGAAAAAGAACATATGCTAGGCAGGCAGGGGGAAGGACCCATTCAGTGCCCCCTACATTTACAGGCAGAGAATGAGAATTTCAACCCATACAACAGCATGTGTCTGCTCTAGAATGAGATGCGTGATATTGACATTTCAGGATGTGTCCTGAGAAGTCAAATCTCCACATCCTTGCAAATGAGCGCTCACTTTCAGTGACCAGTCCCATATCACACTAGGTTTCTCGTGGGTCCCTAATTTCTTACCTCTAGTCCCTCACACATCAATTTTCACTAACCACAGAAAGTGCTACAGGACTTGAATAGTAACTTCAGGTTTCTCAGAACAGAGATAAACTCAAGTACATGTAGAAAATAGCAGGCCACTTCTTAACCCAGTCACTACAGCAGATATTTTTTAAACTCTTAATTTTTCATCACCTGTGTTCTTCCTATTTATAAGTCAAGCTATTGTCTATTCCACTTCATATCTTTAGAGATTTCTAGTCCTGGCTTACTAACTCTCTGCAATTTAAAATGTGGGTCAAGAGCAAGTTGCAAAGTCCTTTAATTAATTATGCTCTTCACAGCTTTAGAATTCACCTTCCAGTGACAGCTCATCACCTACTGCTTCACTTCATTCTCTTAAGCCAACCTGAACAATTCTGCTTGCATTTTTCTCTCTCCTCACATCCCATTCACTCCAAAATCCTCTATATCAAACAAAGATTATTGTAGGAATTTCATACAAATGTGACAAGAAAATATTAAATCAGAGAGCTAAGTGAGAATCCAGTTATCAGAATTATCACAAATCTATAATACTAACTAAAATATTATGACTTTGTATTTTCAATAATACATGTAATTATTCAGGTAGTAAAGCTAAATCGTAATATTTAAAGGGGAGACCAAAGTGGAAGACAATATTATCAAGTCTCTCTTTGAAAGTTTTTAGAGCATTTTATTTTCCATCAACTACTGTGTATTTAACTTTTCCATAGACTTTATTTTCTGTAGAAGTTTAGGTTTACAGCAAAATTGAGCAGAAGGTACAGAGTATGCACCCATATATGTATGCTGTTGGCAGTGCTTTAGAAGTGAAATAATGCACCATAACACAGTCTGTCTCAAAACTTTTGTAGTGACCCAAGTACTTTGCCTCTTACACACATGCATAGCTTCCTCCATTACCAACACCACCACCCCCCACTAGAGGGGTGCCTTTGTTCCAACTGATGAACCTACACTGATACACATCATTCAGAGTCCATAGTTTACTTGAGGATGTTGTGTGTTCTTGGGTTTGAACAAATGTACAACAGCACGTATTCACCATTACAGTATCACACAGGGTAGTTGTGCTGCCCTGACAATCCTCTCTACTTCACCTATTCATTCTCTCTTCCCCTCATCTCCTGGCAACAACTGATCTTCTTACTATCTCCATAGTTTGGCTTTTCTAGAAAGTCATATAATTGAAATCATACATACTCTCTAGCCTTTTCAGATTGGATTCACTTAGTAATTTAAGTGTCTGACATGTTATTTCCATAGTACATTTAATTCTTAATTCCCCAAACATTTATTGAGTGCCTACTGTGCTATGCTAGGGACTAAGTATACCGTGGGACACAATTCGCTACCTAATTTCCCCTAAAATGTATGGATGTCAAGGAAAAGAAAAACAAGTAAATAAACAATTATATACTATATAAGGACAAATGGAAATACTTGTTTTGAAGAAAACAAACACAAAATACCATGTGTGTTGAGGGCCTCTAAGACCATGATTTCTCTTAGGCTTAATATGTCACTATAAAAATTTATAGGACTCAGAAAAATAATTATACTCACTGGTATGGTTTATTATAGAGAAAGAATGTACACTAAAATCAACAAAGAGAAGAGACATAAGGGACAAAGGCCTGTAGGATGTAGGCACAGGCTTCCAGGCGTCCCCTCCCAGCACAGTCCTTTGTGAATGCACTTGGCTCTCCCAGCAATGATTCATGACAACACACGTGAATGGTCACCAACCAGGGAAGCTCACCTGAGCCTTGGTGTCCAGGGTTTTACTTGGGGGCCAGATACAAGGACATGCAGCTCCCATATGACTAACCTCAACCACTCAGACTCTAGTTCCCTTGGCAAAAACAGGTATTCACCATAAATCACATTGTTGGCAATTAGCTGCCTGACCAAAATGGTACCATGCGGTCCATACAAAATCTCAGAATACTCCGCTTCCAGGAGACAGTCCTAAAAAACAGACTTTTCTTTGAAAGGTGCAAGAAGCAAGCACCCCTAAAGCCTGCTGAATTAACCCTTTATTGCACACTATGAAAGAGAGAAGAGGGCATATCTAGTTTCAGTTGGTTCTTTAGGGATGCCCTCAATGAGAAAATAACATTTCATCTGAAATTTGAATGATAAATCAGGAAAAAGAGGATAAAATGTGTTTCAACCAGAGGGAGCAAATATAAAGCTTCTTCAATGGGAAAGAACTTTGCCCCTTTAGGAAGTAAATTTAAGTCAGTGTTTTAGAAAGATGGAAATTGATTCAAGGGGACAATGGTTCAGAATAACCACAGACAAATAGACAAGGATTAGGCTACACAGAACCAAAAGCCATGTCAGGTGTATTCTACTTTATATATTATATAGCCCAAATACAACTGAAAATCATTGGGGCATTTTAAGCCTCTTTATGATCGAAAAAAAATCCTAGCTAATTCGCAACAATAGATTAGAATGAATTAGGAGCAATATAGAAAATCTAGTTATGGGCCTACTAAAATCATCCTGGTAAAAATAACTGTATCTTGGCCCAGGGGATACAGTGGATGAAGAGAAATAGAGAGTTTCAAAATCTATTTTGTCTCATAGAGATTCCAATATTACCTCTATGTTTCTGGTTTAGGCAACTGGGTCAATGGAGTTACATTTACTCTAGTGAGGAAGGCTAGAGGAGGATCAGATCCACAGGAGAAAGGCCAGGAGCTTAATATGCACAGAATACTTTTAAGATACATCTCAGATAATCACTGCCTGGTTAACTACTAAACAACATAATCTATATTTTTCCCCCATTCAAATCCCTCACTCAGCCATCCTGACACAGTTGAGTTACTGGCTACCTTTTCTAACTGTGCTAAAAGAAAAAACTAGCATCTCTCGTTGGTTGTACTTTCTTGTCCCTTCCATTGAGAAAGCTGAATTTATGAGGAAAAGCAAAGCAGAAAATGAATTTATCTTAAGAATTCAAAGGAAATGCCCAGTAAGTCTGATTCTCAATGTGTAGAGACTTATGGGTTACAGTCCACCACCTGTATAAACACACAACTCTGAAGGTCAGGGTAATTCAGCATATATTGTTAAACTTCTTTTGAGAAAGCAGCACAAAGACCTCTAAGGTTAAAACTCAGCACTGGAGCAATAACCCACAACAAAACAACTGGCAGGCAGATAATAAACACAGGATCTCTGAGATTTTAAGTCTGTCATCATGTATCATTTCTGAAATCTTTATTTCTACCCCCCATTTTTGCCTTTTAGTTTGAAATTTTGTGCATTTAAGTAACTAAAAATTTTTAAAATATATACTTTTAAATTCTAACCAAGAGGGTAATAGCCTAGGCAAAGTTAGCAAAAATAAGCATAAATTTAGAAAGGAGAGCACTGTAGCAGTGAACTTGTATCCTACAATCAAAGCTTTCAATGCATGGCTAAGGCCTAAGAAATACACATGATACTTCTTTTGACTACACTGGCAGCAAAATTTATTTTCAAATAAGCAGTTGTAATATTGAGTACTACAGATTATATTACACACTAAACTTACTAATAAGATCTGTCTTACCTGTATTGTACTTTTTATTTCATTCAGGTGATCCATACAACTACAAGAGGGGCTATCCCTAACAACTGCAAACATTGTAACCTAGTTGTTTATACCCTCACATTAATTTGAAATTTAAAGCCAAAAAGGAAAGAAAAACTTAGGTGACCCTTCCACCTTCCCATCCACAACTCAACATGATTATAGTTCCTCAACATGTTGTCACTTGTCTGTGGCTAAGAAATAGAATTCAGTATCTTTTACTGCTACAGCCCTTTCATAGTTGCTCTAAATAATTCTTTTACATTGTATAATTTTATTTTCCAAAATAAAATTAATGTGCAAAATGCACAATTTTAAAAGTTCATAAGTGTGGCTCAAAGGAGTAGGGCATCAGCCCCATATGCTGGAGGTGGTGGGTTCAAACCCAGCCTCGGCCAAAAAGTGCAAAAAAAAATAAAAAATAAAATAAAAATAAAAGGTTCATGAGAAGGGAACATTTTAAAATTATAGTGAAAGATGTATCTGCAAATAGTTTTAAGAGAAACAAACTATGGAGCATCGATCAATAAAGCACATTGGCGTCATAGAACATGATTGTGCTTTGTTATTAGAATTTGTTGCCCCATATTTTTAAAGTAGAAGATGCTTTAATATCCTCTTCAAGCACAGCTCACATCACTTGAGCACTTGTCTTCCAGCAAAGAGACATTATTCCATTTCAATGCGCTTCTACCAAGAGGCAAGTCTGTTCCAATAACTTTGTAGATGGCTGGTGCAGGGCTTGCCTGTGGAGCTCTGGTTCACTTGTCTGATCTACGCTGATTTGTGCTGACATGTAAATGGGGACCAGTCATTTAGAAAAGTGAATCTTCATGAACTTTAAGATCAATTGAAATGAACTATGGATTACTTAGCTGTTGAGCTACTTTGGTAGTTGCAAATTTTGATTTTCAGAAAGGAATTTAAAAATAAACAGGCCAGGGAAAAAAGACCCTTTCTACTTCTTCCAGCTGCATGCTAGTGACTCAGAGCCAATCTTGCTGCTTTGGGGTCACAGATCGCTTCACTCTATGTTCCCAGTAAGATCACAGAAAAAAAAATGGGAAGAAAAATAAGAATTTAGTGACTAGTATTGTGAACTGGCAGATATTTCAGAGCCCATATTACTCTTAGTTTTTAAATAAAGCCAAGTTAAATCAAAGCAGTTAACATATCTGACTACATGATTGGATACTTGGATCGAAATGCTTATTGTGTTGTATGTGAGTGCATGAGTATATTTTAAAATTTAACCTATTGCAAACTTAAATAGAGTTGAGATTGCCAAAAATCTAACCTTCCAATGATCAGTTGCAGTAATTCAATTATTATTTTGGTAACTAGCATGATGCTATATAAACTAAATGTCTAAAGAACCAGAGATTAATAAGCTATAAGAAAAACCCCAAATGTGATTTAAAAAAAAAAAAAAACCTTGTTACTTGTGTAGCTAACAAGAAAGTGAGTAACTGTTTTTTTATCCTATTTGAATTGCCTTATTAGCTAGGCCACTAAAAATGTTTACCTAACTGATTTCCTAACAGATAGTAGGCATTTTCATTAATTTGGCCTGTTAAAGCTTTCACCAAATACTGAAATTTACATAGTTATTAACTAAAAATAAGTTATCTTACACTGAGCATTCCAACTGTAATCTAGATCTAAAGCAATGTCCTTTTGAACATCTAATTTTTTCCCCCCTCGTGGCTTTATCGGGCTCATTTCTAGACTTCTAGAAATCTCCTTTTTGCCCTAACTTCTAATAAATTTGGAGGGGATTTTCTTTCCCATAATTTATATTAAATTCTCAATTAAATTTTATGGATATAGTTTACATATTGAGTTTAGAATCCCACATATGGCACAAGGTTTCCTGCCCCTATGGCAATATGTATGTTTTAAATAAGCCAAATGGGTAACTTCAAAGTAAAAGGTCAAAGGAGCTATAGGGACAGAAATCAGTGAGCAAATATGTGCAATTATAGACCATGCAAGAAGAAAACGAAACATTCATTCAAAAGGTCAGGAGTCAAGTATCCATCCATAACCTATAGCCACATTTTACTATTTCCAGTATAGTTCATTCCTTTTTCATTTTATCAATTTATTCTCATGATTTCATAAGAATATCTGTGTTCATTGTGTGTCATAGCCAAAAATTTCCTTCTCTAATTATTAATCCCATTAAGATGGGAATACATCTTTTTAATTTTCTCTGAACACTCTCACAACAGTCCAATGCCAAAGATAAGCTTGCCTCTTGTTAATGACAATGATACTTTTATTACTATATCTTCTTCCTTTTTCAGAAAGTCCTTTCACTTCCAGAATAATTCTGCAACATTTATAATATAAGGATCAGACACAGAGGGCCCTCCTTGTAGCTCCTCTCTGAGGTCCCTTGGCTTTTATTTCAAGGAAACACCTTGGAGACCCAAAGATAGAGAGTCTGTTTGAATCAACTTGAAAGCAGCTTCTCACGTGTGGAGCTCACATATGGTTACTGAACAGAGGGAGGAACATGCCCTGCTTGTTTTTGAAGTGTTTGGGTAATTTTGTTTGTGCTGCCATATGGCACCACACCCCTCTGCCCATATTTCAAATCTTTTTTTTGGTGTTTTGTTTTCAGTTTTTTTGTTTGTTTCTTTTCTTTCCCTTTTTCTTAAGACTTTAGGCCAGGCATAGTTATAAAAGGAAGAGAAGAAATTAAAGTTTTGAAATTTAATTATCTTCATATGTCAAGGACCGAAGACATCTCTACCACCTTTTCCCATATTTTGTCACAGGGACTCACTCAGGGTGCCTCTTCTTATTGCTGTACCAAATCATTGCTGTTGATGTTCACAATGAAAATGCTACCTCCTACAGACAGGAAGTGGATAATCTTGGGATGATTCCCAGATGTAGGGATTGAATTGGCAGCAAAGCACATGCTATGATTCATTTAAAGTAGCATTTTACATTTAAAAAAGAAGGAAGAGACCTGTGCAATTATTAGAGATATAACTTTTAGGCTTTTAAGACAACATGTGGTAATTTTGATAATGGAACTTAATGGGGTGAAAACCAGTCTCAAGGATTTAATGAAATGTATCTGTTAAGGACTCAAATTGATATCAAACATTTAAAACTGCACATAAAAACATTATCTTCCAAACACTAGGACAGTCACACTATTAAAAAAAATAAATACAACTCTCAAAATGTTTTCTTCCTCATTAAATGTCAATTGCTTCAAGAAGAAAATACCAATACATAGCATTAAAAGACAACCCTATAGCTGATTAGATAGTTTGTCAGACATAAAATTCTTTCTACTCTCACCCATTTCCAATAAAAAGAAAACCTTTTGGTCTAAGAAATGGCTATTAAAATAAGGCACACCCTCTAATCCAGTTTGTCCAAAATAGTCAATAGTCTAGTCTCTTTGGCTATCTCTTTCCTGTCAAGAGTTCTTCCAGAAGGCTTGCCAAAGCTGTCTTCCTAACCCTGTCCCTTCCCAAGGGTTTATGCAGATGTGTGAGAGATAAACTAAAATCTGAGACCAGGCATTTCTACCATTGTATACTTAATATGTATCAACAAAAATAATTTAAAAATTAGAAACCTAAAGAACCCAGCCATTCTTGGCAGGAAGACCTTACCCAAAGTCATAGCTCAGGGAGCACAGGGAAAAGGTGGTGAGCTAGATACAGCATATGATCTGGAGCAGTGGAAATCTAATGAATTAGGTAAGTGATTACAACTGGCTGGAATCAGCTGACCCCCACAGAGGTCCAGGATGAAAGGAAGGCTTTCCGGAGTTTTCAGTTGTTGGGGAAAGCTGTGCATTGAGTGAAAAGCTTAGAAGAGTGGGCAGACTAAAACAGTATATAGCAACCAGAGTTGAGTGCTGGTTGGAGTGAATTTGTCATAGGTATGGTTGCTGATGAGGCAGCCATACTGAGAAGGTTTTGGAAGCCGGCGGCTGCCATTATAAAAAAGGTTATGACAAGGTGTTAGCAGGAGCCTAAAGCACAGCCATCTTAATTCCACTTGCCAGGATCAGAACTGTACCCTTGGGAGAGGCTTTAGGACTCCCACATCCCATAGAAACTGAAGTCAAGGGACACTGTGAGACCTGCCCCTAAAGGATTCTTGTGAGCTTTAAGACTCAAACCTGGCCGTATTCAAACTGAATGCTGAAGAAACCAATCAAGTGATCACCAAAGGCTATTAAATTAGGAATAAGGAACACAGAGGTTGCAGGCTCTCAGTTTCTTAAAAAAAAAAATACCCACAGTGCCAACTGGTATCCTGACAACATATCGTAGCATATTGTCATCTAGAGCAAGAACTTCTGTTTATTTGGCCACAGGAGGAGTTTGGCTTTGCTCAGGCTGAGGCCACTTCAAAACCTAAACTCTGAGACAAGGTAATTTGAAGAAAACGAGGCAGTGAGAAGGAAAAAGGAAGACAAGGAGTTGAACAGGAAGAAAGAACACATGAGGAAGAACCAAAAGAAAAATTGGGCCAACATTAAAAACCAACACAAAGGAACTCCCCCAAAGGACCATTAGGCAGCTACTGCAGAAGACTCCACCTATAAAGAATTAACGGATTTGAGAGAAAGAGAATTTAAAATATGGATGATAAAGATAATGAAAGGAATGGAAAATGAAATGGGAAAACAGAACCAAAATTCGGATGAGAGATGTGTAGAATATAGAAAGGATACAGTGGAGCTTAAGGAAATGAAGGATATAATCAAGGAATGTAAAGATGCAGTAGAAAGAATCAAAAATCAGTAAAACTATGGAAAAGAAAGAACCTCAGAGCAACAGGACAAAGTTTTTGAGTTAACCCAGATAGTTAAGAGGGAAAAAAGAAGACAGAGAAAGCAAAACAGGTGCTAGAAA
Organism: Arctocebus calabarensis; assembly: GCA_963573935.1. Classification (NCBI taxonomy): domain Eukaryota; kingdom Metazoa; phylum Chordata; class Mammalia; order Primates; family Lorisidae; genus Arctocebus; species Arctocebus calabarensis. The sequence continues at coordinate 3,787 of CAUYON010074238.1, read as the reverse complement.
AATGAAGCATTCAAACATAAGAATAATAGGGATTCCTGAAGGGGAAGAAGATTGTCCAAAATGAATGGAAGCCCTACTGAAGGGGGCTTTCATAATAAATGAAACTTTACTAAAGACCCTGACATACTCCTTTCAGATGGATATTGTACCCTGGGTCATCTCAACTCTAACATAGCCTTTCCAAGACACATTGTAAGGAACCTGTCTAAAGTCAAGATGAAATAAAAAATTCTGCAAGCAGCCAGGAGTAAGTGCCAACTGACCCACAGAGGCAGAGCCATTAGGATGACAGCAGGCTTTTAAATGAAACCTTCCAAGACAGAAGGGCATGGTCATCCACCTTCAACATTCTTAAATAAAATAATTTTCAGCCTAGAATTCTGTATTCTGTTAAACTAAGCTTCAAAATTGATGAAGAAATCAAATCTTTCACAGATATCAAGCACTGATGAAATTCACCACAACAAGACAAGCTCTACAGAAAATACTTAGTCCTATTCTCAACACTGACTACCACAATGGACCACCAGAACAGCAAATATCCAGGAGTTAAAAGTCAAAACTTAGCTTCCACAATAGCACAAAGGATAAAACTACACAATAGACTTTCACAAAATAAGATGCATAGAACTCTACCACACTTATCAATTTTCTCAGTAAATGTCAATGGACTGAATTCACTACTGAAGAGGAACAGGCTGGCTGATTGCATAAAGAAACACAAGCCATCCATATGCTGTCTCCAGGACACAAACCTAGCCTTGAAGGAAAAATCAAGAATCAGGGTTAAGGGATGGAAAAATAGTGTTTCAAGGAAATGGAAATCAGAAGAAAGGAGGGGTTGCAATCTTAGTTTCAGATACAAGCAGATTTAAAGCAGCTAAAGTTAAGAAAGATAAAGATGGACACTTTCTATTGGTCAAAGGAACAATACATGAAGATGATATTTCAATTTTAAATATTTATGCACTCAACTTAAATATTGCTAAATTTATCAAACAGACCTTGAGGGATCTGAACAATATGATATCTGATAACACCATAATATTTGGGGACTACAACACTCTTTTGACAGAACTAGACAGATCCTCTAAACAGGAACTAAAAAAAGATACAAAAGACTTAAACGTGACCCTAAAACAAATGGGATTAATAGACATATACACAATACACCATCCCTAACCTAAGGAATATAGATTTTTCTCATCAGCCCATAGTGAGAAATCAACCACATCCTAGGATACAAATCAAACCTCAGCAAAATTAAAAGAATAGAAATTATACCTTGTATCATTTCAGACCACAAGGCAATAAAGGTGGAACTCAACTCCAACAAAAACATTCATCCTCACACAAAGACTTGGAAATTAAACAACCTTATGCTGCATGATAGTTGGGTTCAGGAAGAGATAAAAAAGGAAATCGTTAAATTCCTCAGACATAAAAATGAAGATACAAGTTACCAAAACCTGTAAAAAGCAGTCTTAAAAGGGAAATTTATTGCATTAGGTACCTACATTTAAAAAACAGAAACAAAACTCATCAACAAATCCATGAACTATCTTATGGAACTGCAAAAGAAGAGCAATCTAATCCCAATTAGAAGAAAAGAAATAACCATAATTAAATCAGAGACTAATGAAATGAAAACAAAAGAATCATTCAGAAAATTAATGAAACAAAAAGTTAGTTTTTTGAAAAAGTAAACAAAATCAATAAACCTTTGGCCAGATTCACTAGAAACATAAAAGTCAAATCTCTAATAACCTCAATCAGAAATGACAAAAGGGAAATAACAATAGATGCCACAGAGATACAAGAAATCATCTCCGCATACAAAAAGAAACTCTATACCCAGAAATTTGACATTGTGAAGGAATGGATCAATATTTGGACTCATACCCTTTCCCTAGACTTAGCCAGGAAGAAACAAATCTCCTGAAGAGACCAATTTCCAGCCCTGAGATCAAAGAAACAATACAAAATCTTCCAACAAAGCCCTGGTCTGGATGGCTTTACACTAAAATTCTATCCTACCTTCAAAGAAGCTTATTCCTATATTGCAGAAATTATTCCAAAAAATTCAGAAGGAAGGAATCTTCCCCAACACATCCTACCAAGCAAACATCACCCTGATGCCATAACCAGGAAAAGACCCAACTAAAAAGGAGAACTTCAGATCAATTTCACTAATGAATATAGAAGCAAAAATTCTCAACAAAATCCTAGCCAAGAGATTACAGTGACACATTAAAAAATCATTCATCACGAACAAGTAAATTTCATTCCAGTGATGCAATGCTGGTTTAACATACAAAAGTCCATGAACATGTCATGTTATCAACAGAAGCAAAAACTATATGATCCTCTCAAACAATGCAGAAAAAGCATTCAATAAAATTCAGCTCCCTTATCTGATTAGAACACTTAAAATTTAGGCATAAGAGGCATATTTCCTAATCTGATCAAAGCCATCTATGACAAACTAACAGCTAATATCATACTGAATGAAGTAAAACTGAAAGCTTTTCCACTTACAAATGGAACCAGACAAGGTTGTCCTCTAGTCTCACTACTATTCAACATAGTGCTAGAAGTTCTAGCCAATGCAATCAGGTAAGAGAAGGAAATAAAGGGCATCCAAATGGGAGTAGAGGAGGTCAAACTCTCCCTCTTTGCCGACCATATGATATGATACCTAGAGAACCCAAAAGACTCCTGATGAAATATATAGTAATGGCTCAGGATACAAAAATCAATGACCACAAGTCATTTGTATATGCCAATAGCAGCCACCATGAGAAGCTAATCAAGGACACAATTCCCTTCACAGTATCTTCAAAAAAAAAAATGAAATAACTATGAATATACATAACAAAAGAGGTAAAAGACCTCTACAAAGACAATTATGAAACCCTAAGAGAAGAAATAGCAGAAGATATTAACAAATGGAAGAATATAACATGCTCATGGCTGGGAAGAATTAACATTGTGAAAATGTCTATACTACCCAAAGCAATCTACTGATTCAATGCTATCTCCATTAAAATGCCATCATCATACATTCAAGATATGGGAAAAGTAATTTTTCATATTGTATGGAACCAGAAAAAAACCCATATAGCTAAGGCAAACCTTAGTCATAAAAATAAGGTTAGAGGCATCAGCCTACTAGACTTTAGGCTGCACTACAAGGCCATAGTGATCAAAAAAGCATAATATTGGCACGAAAATATATAGACATCTGGAACCTAATAGAAAACCATGAGATGAAACCAATATCTTACAGGCACCTGATCTTTAATAAACCAAACAAGAACATACACTGGAGAAAAGAATCCCTATTCAATAAATAGTGCTAGGAGAAGTGGATAATCATATGTAAAAGACCAAAACTGGACCCACACCTCTCACCAAGTACAAAAATTGATTCAAGACAGATAAAAGATCTAAAACTAAGGCATGAAACAATAAAAATCCTTGAAGAAAGTGTGGGGAAAACACTGGAAGATAGCACCTAACCCAGTGAGAATGGCTCACATCACAAAGTCTCACAGCAGCAAATGCTGGCGTGGATGTGGAGAAAAGGGAACACTTTCACACTGATGGTAGGACTGCAAACTAATACAATCTTTTTGGAAGGAAGTATGGAGAGTCCTCAAGGAATTCAAGTTAGACCTCCAATTTGATCCTGCAATCCTATTACTGGGCATCTACCCAGGAGAAAAAAAATCCTTTTATCAAAAGGAAAATTGCCCTGGACTGTTTGTCAAAGCTCAATTTAAAT
>CAUYON010074237.1:0-14562 GCA_963573935.1 Arctocebus calabarensis | reverse complement strand
TACTTAATTACCAATGTCACAAATTATCACTGTTACTTAAAAATGCAGGCTGGTAGCAAGTGAGATTTCATGATTACAGTGAGGAAATAATTAAATAATGTGAGTTTCTCATTCAGGGTGTACCTATTTACGACCCAAGACACCCTTGGAGACAGAGCACAGCACAGTGGAGAATAATGTGGACTCTGGAATCACACTGCCTCTGCCACAATCCCAGCTTCTCCACTGACTATGTGACTTCTAGCCACCTACAAAACCCACTCTGTGCCCCAGTTTTATCATTTTAGAATGAGGATACCCATAGTGCTTACCCCTTAGGGTTGTTATTTATTACAACAAAGTGCCTAGAACAGATCCTGGCACCCCTGCTAAAGCCCCCATAACTGAGACCTATTATTAGTGGTCTTGGATGCTTCCCTGTGGGCACTAAATCATAACAAAGCACCTCAATCTTGGTCAGCTTGAAAACAATTACAGACGTACTCCAGGATAAAGCAAATAGTACACCCATAACTCATGAACTTCTTTCAGGACATACAATAATACGGTATATCTTGGGAATTGCCTATATAACTATACATACGTAGTAATTTTACCTGTGCTGGGATGGAGTTTGATGAAAAGTCTGCAAATAACACAGGAAAAAATGGGCCCATCACATAGTAGAAAATGAAAGAAAAGAAGGATCAAATCAGAGACAAGAGATTGTACTTAATAATGAATGTTCACAAGTAGTAAGATAATAATGGGATAATTGAGGTCAATATTCTCTTAAAATTTTTCTTTAGAAAGATTTCCTTTGTCATGAAGAACTGGGAGCCCAAAATCCTGAGGGTCCCTAAGGATACTCAGGAGAAATTTTGCTGTATCCATAATTTAAAAATCCAGGCCAGATCCTAGTGAAGAAAACTTGTAAAAATTCAAAAACGCAAGCATTGAATTTTAAAAGTTTCTAGATCTGATGGTTAAGTACAAACTTACAGAGCAGAGAAGAATGGGACATGTATGGACACAAACCAAAACTTTCTGGTTACTCATAGTTAGGGAAAGTTACAAAATTAATAAAGTTCACATGTACACAAGATGAATTCCATTTATGTAGAGTTGACAGTGCGGGAGGTCGTGCGCAGGAAGAGTTTAAGCTGTCGCTAGAAACCAGCTATGATGAATACTCTACATATCTCCTTCACATAATTCAGCAGTTCTGTCACTATTTAAGCAATAGACCAATGAATGCATAACTGTTGAACAACATAAGTGTCTAAAGTCATCTAAAACAAATTCTCTTTTTTCCTCTCTCATGACTTTCTGAAACGTTTAGTGCCTTTTTTCCCTCTAGTCTTCAATGACAAATTTCACCAGGGGCTCGGCGCCTGTGGCTCAGCGGGCTAAGGCGCCTGCCGCGTACACCTGAGCTGGGTTTGAATCCAACCTGGGCCCGCCAACCAACAATGACGGCTACAACCCAGACAAAAATAGCCGGGCGTTGTGGCGGGCGCCTGTAGTCCCAGTTACTTGGGAGGCAGAGACAGGAGACTCGCTTGAGCCCAGGAATTGGAGGTTGCTGTGAGCTGTAATGCCACGACACTCTACCCAGGGCAACAGCTTGAGGCTCTGTCTCAAAAAAAAAAAGATAAATTTCACCAGGACAAATCTTCCATTGGGCCAATTTAACTATTTAGCTATAAGTTAGAGTATATAAACTATCCTGTCTAGTTTAAGCTATCAAAGACTAATACTTTAAGATAGTATTACTAGGGCTTCCACTTAAAACACTATATTAACTCTTTTCAAGAAGAAAAATCACTTTATGTTTTTCTTAAAAACATGAAATTTTTAAAAGATAAACTCTCATGAGAAAAACAACCCTCTGTAATATTTTTTAAATGACAGTCCTATAAATCTTTGCATGACAGTAGACAAGGTAATGTCCACCTGTTATTTCTGCTGAAATATCATCCTAAAATATTTGCTAGGATAATTTTTACATTCATATAGAAAAGGACACATCATGTTCCAGAACATATTAGGTATTTGTTCCTTTAAACACAAACATACTTGGTATAATAGCTGATTTTAAATTGCTAATACAAATAACAAAAAATGATTATAATGTAAAATATAATATCCGATAACATGAGATTAGAAATCCATTGGTTGATTTGTGATATGTGTAACATATTTCTCTTATTAACTGGCAAAATGGAAAATAAACATTTATCAAGCTGAATATAATACCAAATATATTTTGCATATTCTGAGTACCTTCTGTGTTTTGCTAGCTTAATTTTTCCAATTAAAATTTGGCTCTGATGAAAACATGATATTTAAGATTCTAGCTATATTTCCACACATTACAAAAATTATTAACGAGCAACTCTTATTAGTTGTTTCAATAACTAACATCTGGGGTCTTGTTCTCATTCCTTAAAAGTCAATGCTTCTTTTACTGAAAGTAACTGTACCTACCTTATCCATCATGTGTGATCACAGAACCCAAGATAATGTGTGGACAATCACTATATCCAGGAATGGATCCAAGTGGCTACAGTCCTTACTTTTCCACACAGACTTCCCATTATCTCCATTGTTGAGAGAGGTGTCAAACATCCAAAGTGCATGCCTGAGTATAAAGACATTTAAACATAAAGTCAACATTTACTGTACAAATGTAGTTCAATTATTCTCACCTGCTGGAAAAAATTCTTCACAGGAAAACAAAAATGCTAGGTTTGCAAGACTATGGAAAACTAAGCATCAGAAATTAACATGGTCAGGCCCAATATTTCTTAGCAAAAATAAAAAAAGAAATTTAGCAACATTAAACTTAGTTACTTCAGTTTGTCTCTACTCTGTTGATTATGGTGTAGCAACTAAAAAGTACCTAACTTCCATCGAGGATTTACTATAACATTCATATGCCTAACTACTAAGTTCTACATCTAACAAAGAAAATGCTGGAATCTTCCCTCTTGATTAAGCCAATGACAGACCATTCCCAAAAGTAGGAGAACTCCTCAGATTTCAGTCACTCAAATGCCATACTCCTATGACCATCGCTTTCCTAATTAAAAGCATCTCCTTGGGTCCCCTCAATATTATCACAGGAAATTACAAATGTCTACAAGCACTGATGAATATAAGGAGAAAACATAACACCTCGGGGATTAGATATCACCTGAGCACATACTCCACCCTGGGGAGAAAATTGAATTTTCAAAAATATCTTTGGTTATTTTATAAGGAAAATAATTCTTCCAAGTATATGTGCAGACAAAATTTACAAATTTTTACATCATCACTAGAAATCAGAGAGAGTAGAAGTTCATTACAGATGAGTTAATTAGAATAGTTGGAACAAATTCAAATCAAGTAATCAATCTGAACAGTTGACTTACCTGGAATAATCCCTAGAGAAAAAACACTTGGGTCTTCCCAAGAAAAAGCTAAATGCCAAGCTTAGTTAAAAGCTTACGATATGAAAAGAAGAATTATAAAGGAAATTAAATAATAAATTATCAGTTTCATGCAATAAAGTATTTAGCAAAGGGAAGCAATATTTATACCATAATGAAAAGTAAAATCTTCCCTGATTTCCTTATCCAAACTTACCATAAAGGAGGTCTATACTCTGACTATTAGAAAGTCTCTGCCCCAGAATTCCTGAAGCTCAGAGAGCCCTAGAGATAAAATTGACATTCTAATTCTCTGAAAGATAGGTAATCATAGTTCTACAGTTTTAGATTGTAGTAGATACTCTGCAATCAAGATCAAGGCCTGAATGTAACTAATCATAACTGTATAAAGTCCACTAATGAATTCCTTAACTCTAGTCCAATGTCTATTCAATGACTGTTTTGACAAGAAGGAACATCGTTTTTTTTCTGTCAGAGGAATAGCACCTAGAGGCTTCCACTGTTATTTTCTTCTTAACTTGGCTTGTCTTTGTCTCCATTGAGTATTTTTATTTTATCATATATTTAGTTAAATATTGGATGTCTCTGTCATGTGGGTCTTCTATAAAGAGTCACATATATACCTATCTGAACCAACAAAAATCTTTATCATGTGATGGGCTCCACTAAAAGTTGGTCATTTTCAATTCTACCTAATAAATAGACGGAACTCAGCAACCCAGATGTCCTATTGTATCATTTCCAAGAGGTAAATAACACATCTAATCACTGTGCCTCTCCTATTGGCAACTGAGAAGAGGTACACAAACATATTTTAATTTGGAAGAACTATCTAATATGCTCAAAGTAACCATGAATTAAATTATGACTCCAAGAGGAAGGACTAATATAAGCATAAAGAATCATTTTCTATGTCCCTTCTACATGAATTCAAAGAAACTACTACTTTCTGTTTACGTGAATGAGGCATGAATGTTTGTTGCATCAGATGATGCCTACAACAGCCCAGAATCTGAATTTGTTTACTCCAATAGAAAATACATTGAAAATATTAAATAATGTAAATGTTGCCATAAAATTTTCCATAGTCCATGATAACTCTCTATAACACATATCTATTGCCGAACTAGAAAGTTAAAAATAGATATGCCAAAAATGGCTTCTTGTATGCCAAAATCTACAAATAAGAACAAACAAGACTGCTAGAAAGATGTAAAGTACATAATCTTAAAAGCATTTTAAAAACCAACAAACAGGCTCAGCTCAGCACCCGTAGCTCAGTGAATAGGGTTCCGGCGGTTTTGTCTTGCCCAGGTCCACTAAACCAACAATGACAACTGCAACCAAAAAATAGCTGGGCGTTGTGGTGAGCACCTATAGTCCCAGTTACTTGGGAGACTGAGGCAAGAGAATCACCTAAGCCTCAGGTTGCTGTGAGGTGTGACACCACAGCACTCTACCCAGGGTGACACAATGAGACTCTGTCTCAAGAAAAAAAAAACCAACAAAGAACAAGGATATGTGGAACCAATATTTGATGGAAACCCAGAGAACTAAGCCCTGAATTTGCTTTACTTTTTTTGTAAAGATGGGTAATAATTCTAAAATCCACAAACAAAATATGAAAAGTTAAGTGAAAGCTTCTATTCCTGGGGGCATGGGGCAAGATGGCCAACTGGAGCCGGCTTTCCACAGGGGTTTCCATCCAGAAGGAGAGTTAAAGTACAGAACTTTAGCAAGTAAGCTGATGGTTTGGAGCTGGGCCAAGAGAGAAGGTTGAAGAATGCACATCAACCCTGCTAAGGCAAGCTGCAACCCCAAGGATACAAACAATAGGCACAAAATCCATAGCCAAGCAGATAGAAGTCCCCTCCCTCATGAGAATGGCTCACAGTATACTTTCTAGAAACAAGCAAGCAGAGTTCAAACATCCTCCTATTTGATCCCACAGGAGCGATCCTCTAAAAGCCAGACCTCCTTCCCCTACTAGGGTGCCATGGCATTCTTCTGCCAGGCATAAAAGTGTATAAAACCTTGTATATTCTCTACCTGCAATTCTGAATTCCCAGAACTCCCCGCCGCTTTCACCCCAAGGTCTGGAGGCCTGTCCTCCAAGGAGTCCAGATTCTTGGGCATTTTCTCGAGAGGTGTGGACAGGGCGTGGGCTGTTGCAGGTCTGTGCTGATTCTGCAGCACAGGAGTAGGAAGAAGATGCTGGACTGAAGGAATCATGCAGGACAGGAAGAGGCAGTGCCCCATGGCACAGAGCAGCAGCAGCAGCTACAGTAACAATAGGGATCACACCCTTGGGGATATTTTGGACAGACACTCCCTGCCTCTCTTGGCAAACAGAGAAAGCTGGACATCATCTCTGGTGGCAGACACTGGAGGAGAAGATCTCGGATGGAAACACAGGCCCTGTGAGTAAAGGGTATGCCTGAGGTGGTACCTGCCTGGGCATGGCACTGCAGGGACAGAGAATAGAAGACACGTGCCCAGAAATGGCATACTCCCAGGGTGGGGCTCAGCCAGAGGACTGCTTTAGTGAACCTAAGAAGTATCCGGCCCCCAGGGGATCATACTTAAGACACGAGCAGGCAGGCAGGGCTGGAACTGATTGCTGATTTTGAGCTCTAACTGCGCCTGCCCCAGCACAGACTGCAATGGAGACAGTTGACACATGCAGTGGCACAGACTGGTGCTAAGTCACAGTTTCTGTGAACTCAAACAGTGTCTGGTCTGCTGAGGAATATAGCAAGGACAAAAACCACAAATTCTGCAAAAATATGTGTCAGCAACACCAATCAGGAGCGGAGCTGGAACTGAGTGAACCATCCCAGCTTCCATTAACTACCTGAAGTTCTCAGGCCTCAGCTTCCACTGCCAAATGGTGCCAGAGTGTGGAGGCCTGGCCAAAGAGACATAGATTTCCCTGTAACTCAGGCAGGTGCAAACCCCTGGAGCATCTGCTCATTGGAGGGAACTGGATCAAAGCCCTGCAGGGTTATCAGTGACTCAGTGTGACAGAGGTGCAAGGTGGGGAAGGAGGCATCAATGTTCCGAGACTAATTCACTTACTGGGGGAGGGGGGTAGTTCTGACTCCACGGAGCACTAGAATGAGTTATCCTCAAGCTGCTAGCAGACCCCTGCTATCTAGTTGCTGAAGCCCTTTTGAACTCTCCCACTTGAGACTGGGTCTGACTGGGACAATTGATTTGGACCTTTATACTGGACAAATGACCCAAGGACTATCCAAAGTGGTACCCTGGGTGTGTGATTGTGGGAAAGTTTGATTTTCCTTTTCCAGATGTCACTGTGGGGGGTGGGGTGACATAATTGCTGGTATTTCTTCACAGCTGAGACTTCAACCCAGAGTAACTGATTCACTAGAGTAGCACAGAGACCAGATGAAAACAAGGCAGAGCCACTTAGTCCCACCACATGAAGCAAGTTCCCAGTGTTTCAGGCCATAGCACAATACAGGTCCTTTGCAAAGCTCTAGGGGAAAAAGTACAGACACCAGTCGCAGCTCTTGGGTAAAGGGCTGGTTAATCACTACTCCAGGAGGCCCCAACCCAAATTCACTTTATCTGCTTGTCTAGCCAAACAGTTTAAAATAATAATGGGGCAGAATCAGTGGAAAATCTCTGGGAACATAAATAATCAGAGTAGATAAACTCCCCCAAGGAATGATATGGCAGACACAACTGAAGATGCCATTCCTAAACAAATGGCTGAGATGTCAGAAATCAAATTCAGAATTTGGATTGCAAATAAGATTAATAGAATGGAGGTAAAGTTGGAATTAGAAATTCAAAGAGCATTTTAAAAGTTGTCTCAAGAATTTAATGAATTCAAAGACAAAATCACCAAAGATTTTGACACACTGAGACAAGAAGTTGCAGCCCTCAAACATCTGAGAAATACAGTAGAATCCCTCAGTAACAGAATGGAGCAGGCAGAAGAAAGGATTTCTGATATTGAAGACAAAGCTTTCAAATGCTCCCAAACTCTCAAAGAGGAAAAGAAATGGAGAGCAAAAATTGATCATTCTCTCAGATAGCTCTGGGATAATTCAAAGAAAACCAATATTCACCTTAGAGGAATCCTCGAAAGTGACAAAGTGACTTTTCAAGGCACAGAGGCTCTCCTTCATGAGATTAAGAAAGAGAACTTTCCAGACATGCCAAGAAATTCTGAAATTCAGATAGCAGACAGTTTCAGAACTCCAGCACAATTCAACCCAAATAAGACATCCCCCAGACACACTAACTTCACTAAAGTTAATATAAAGGAGAAAATTCTGAAAGAGGTCAGACATAAGAAAACCATAACATACAAGGGGAAGAATGTTTGAATAACTGCAGATCTCTCTGCTGAAAACTTTCAAGCTAGAAGAGGGTGGTCATCGGCTTTTAATCTCCTAAAAACAAATAAATTTCAACTCAGGATCCTGTATCCAGCTAAACTGAGTTTCATTTATGATGGGGAAATTAAATACTTTAATGACATCCACATGTTGAAGAAATTTGCCATATCTAAACCAGCTCTCCAGGATATTCTCAGACCTATCCTCCACAATGATCAGAGCAATGCTCCACCACAGAAGTAAACTCACTCAGAAACTTTTGATCAAACTCCAACTTCCACAGTGGTGAAAGGATTAAAAATGTCCTCTGGACTTTCGAAAACTTGATAACCAAAATTCTACCAGGCTTATCAATAGTCTCAATTAATGTGAATGGCTTAAATTGTCCTCTAAAGAGGCACAGGTTGGTCGACTGGATAAAAAAAGGTCAGGCCAGATATCTGCTATATACAAGAATCTCATCTTACCTTAAAAGATAAATATAGACTCAGGGTAAAGGGATGGTCATCTGTATTCCAGACAAATGGATAGCACGTGTTGCCATTTTATTTGTAGATGCAATAGGCTTTAAACCAACAAAAGTAAGGAAGGATAAAGATGGACACTTCATATTTTTTAAGGGTAATACTCAATATGATGAGATTTCAATTATTAATATTTATACACCCAACCAGAATGTGCCTCAATTTATACGAGAATCTCTAACAGACATGAGCAACTTGATTTCCTCTAGCTCCACAGTAGTCAGATTTTAACATTCCTTTTGCAGTGTTGGATAGATCCTCCAATAAGAAGCTAAGCAAAGAAATTTTAGATTTAAACACCATTCAGCATTTGTATTTAACAGACATCTACAAAACATTTCATCCTAACAAAACTGAATACACATTCATCACATCTCACCTTTCACCATTAACTAAGAAAGACTGTCACTGGATTAAAGATTTAAACTAATGACATGAAACTACAAAAATACTAGAAGAAAGTGCAGGGAAAACTCTTGAAGGAATCATCCTGAGTGAATATTTTATGAGGAGGACTCCCCATACAATTGAAGCAGCATCAAAAATACACTACTGGGACCTAATCAAACTAAAAAGCTTCGGGACAGCCAAGAACAAGGTAAGTAAAGCAAGCAGATAGGCCTCAGAATGGGAGAAGATACTTACAGGTTATGTTCTGACAAAGGTTTAATAACCAGAATCTACAAAGAACTCAAACATATGAGTAAGAAAAGAACAAATGATCCCATCTCAGAGTGGGCAAGGAACTTGAAGAGAAACTTCTCCGAAGAAGACAGGCGCAGAGCCTATAGACATATGAAAAATGCTCATCATCCTTAATCATCAGAGAAATGCAAATCAAAACTACTTTGAGATATCATCTATCTCCAGTAAGATTAGCCCACATCAAAAAATCACAAAACCAGAGATGTAAGTGTGAATGTGGAGAAAATGGAACACTTCTACATTGTTGGTGTGAATGCAAACTAATATGTCCCTTTTGGAAAGATGTTTGGAGAATATTTAGAGATCTAAAAATAGACCTGACATTCAATCCTATAATTTTTCTACTGGGTATATATCCAGAAAATCAAAAATCACATTATAACAAAGATATTTGTACCAGAATGTTTAGTGAAGCCCAATGCATAATAGCTAAGTAATGGAAGAAGCCCAAGTGCCCATCGACCCATGAATGGATTAATAATTCATGTATATGAACACCATGGAATATTATGCAACCTTAAAGAAAGATGTAGACTTTTCTTCTTTCATGTTTACAAGGATGGAGCTGAAACATATTGTTCTTAGCCAAGTATCTCAACATTGCAAGAAAAAGCATCCAAGGTACTTAACCCTACTATGAAACTAAGTTGTAGCTTTCATATGAAGGCTATAACCCAATTATGGCACAAGCATATGGGGTCAAAGGAGCTGACAGGAGGGGGGAGGATGGCTTAAGGGAGGGTAATTGGTGGGACCACACCTATGGTGCATCTTATAAGGGTACAGGTGAAACTTACTGCATGCAGTATATAAAGGTCTTAACACAATAACTAAGAAAATGCCATGAAGGCTATGTTAAACAGTTGGATGAAAATATTTCAGATTGTAGCCCCACCCACTCCGGTGAGGTGAGAGGTCAGTGGAGAGGCAGTCTGAGGGGATCACAGTGGCCGGGCTATCGGTAGGGGCAGTAGCGCTGGTAGCAGCTGGATGGCATGGGCTGCGGTCACCACAGCAGCTGATGCCAAGCGCGGCGCTTTGGACCCTGAAGCATGTTCCCCATTGCTCAAGACAGCACTTTATGGTTTTCCGTAGTGTTGGTTCACTGGGATATGATCCTAATGAAAAAACTTTTGATAAAATTCTTATTGCTAATAGAGGAGAAATTGCATGTAGGGTTATTAAAACTTGGAAGAAGATGGGCATTAAGATGGTTGCCATCCACAGTGATGTTGATGCTTGTTTAGTTCATGTGAAAATGGCAGATGAGGCTGTCTGTGTTGGCCCAGCTCCCACCAGGAAAAGCTACCTCAACATGGATACCATCATGGAAGCCATTAAGAAAACCAGGGCGCAAGCTGTACATCCAGGTTATGGATTCCTTTCAGAAAACAAAGAATTTGCCACATGTTTGACAGCAGAAGATGTCATTTTCACTGGACCTGACACACATGCTATTCAAGCCATGGGTGACAAAATTGAAAGCAAATTATTAGTGACGAAAGCAAAGGTTAATACAATCCCTTGCTTTGATGGGGTAGTCAAGGATGCAGATGAAGCCGTCAGAATTGCAAGGGAAATTGGCTACCCTGTCATGATCAAAGCCTCAGCAGGTGGTGGTGGGAAAGGCATGCACATTGCTTGCAATGATGAAGAGACCAGGGATGGTTTTAGATTTTGATCTGAAGAAGCTGCTTCTAGTTTTGGTGATGATAGACTACTAATAGAAAAATTTATTGATAACCCTCTTCATATAGAAATTCAGGTTTTAGGTGACAAACATGGGAATGCTTTGTGGCTTAATGAAAGAGAGTGCTCAATTCAGAGAAGAAATCAGAAGGTGGTGGAAGAGGCGCCAAGCATTTTTTTTTTGGATGCTGAAATTCGAAGAGCAATGGAGGAGCAAGCTGTGGCTCTTGTCAAAGCAGTGAAGTACTCCTCTGCTGGAAACATAGAGTTCCTTGTGGACTCAAAGAAGAACTTTTACTTCTTGGAGATGAATACAAGACTCCAGGTTGAGCATCCTGTCACAGAACACATTACTGGCCTGGACTTAGTCCAAGAAATGATCCGTTTTGGTAAGGGTTACCCTCTCAGGCACAAACAAGCTGATATTCCCATCAACGGCTGGGCAGTTGAATGTCGGGTTTATGCTGAGGACCCCTACAAGTCTTTTGGTTTACCGTCTGTTTGAAGACTGTCTCAGTACCAAGAACCATTACATCTACCTGGTGTCCAGGTTGACAGTGGCATCCAGCCAGGAAGTGATATTAGCATTTATTATGATCCTATGATTTCAAAGCTAATTACATATGGCTGTGATAGGACTGAAGCACTGAAGAGGATGGAAGATGTGCTGGACAACTATGTTATTCGAGGTGTTACACATAATATTGCATTACTTTGAGAGGTGATAATCAACTCATGTTTTGTAAAAGGAGACATCAGCACTAAATTTCTCTCTGATGAGTATCCCAATGGCTTTAAAGGACATGCATTAACCAAGAGTGAGAGAAACCAGTTATTGGCAATAGCATCATCATTGTTTGTGGCATTCCAGTTCCAAGCACAACATTTTCAGGAACATTCAAGAGTGCCCATTATTAAACCAGAGATGGCTAACTGGCAGCTCTCAGTAAAATTGCATGATGAAATTCATACCATTGTAGCATTCAACAGTGGGTCAATGTTCTCTGTGGAAGTTGATGGGTTGAAACTAGATGTGACTGGTACGTGGAACCTGGCTTTGCCCTTACTGTCTGTCACTGTTTATGGCACTCAGAGTACTATCCAGTGTCTTTCTCAAGAAGCAGGTGGAAATATGAGCATTCAGTTTCTTGGTACAGTGGTTTTGAGAGCCCGCTGTTCATATCAGTCTCCAGATATTGCCAGATACCAGATAGACAGCTGGAACTAAGAAAGAAACCATTGTATTTTTCCACTATAAACCTTAACCAGCGGTACCTTGGGGCTGGGTGGAGTCTGGCCTTAACTGTATGATGGGATTCCCCATGATTGTGGTGGGTACCTCTGTAAGAGTCAATACCATAAACTGTCTCTTTCTTTAAAAGAAAAAAAAAGAAAATATTTCAGATTGTATATGAAACCAGCACATTGTATCCCATGATTGCATGAATGTTCACAGATATGATTTAATGAAAAGAAAAATTCAGAGGAAACAGGAGCAAAATGGAAAACTAGAGACAGCTCCTCTGGAGCTGAGCATGGTGAGGTCAAGGAGAAAAGAAACAAGCCACTTCTACCTGGTGGGCCCTGCCCAGAAACATCCCTCTGGGGGTACATGGGAGGCAGAAGGAAACTTTAGGTCCCCAAGACCAGGTGGGAAGCAGTGGAGAATCAGCACTGTGTGCCAGCTGAGGCCAGCTGATTTAGCAGTGGTGGCAGTTTTCACAGAGAGAAGGCCAGACCTGCCGGGATTTTTTTTTTTTTTTTGAGACCTGGGCACTGATGGAGTTTACACAAGAGGGCTTGGGCAAGCAAGCTAGTGATTTTGAACAGCTCTCAAAAGCTGGGACTGAGACTGAGCCAACGGGAAGAATGGAGCTCTTATTTTATAACTGTGGGCCAGAGGCAGCCATTGTGGGAAAGGTGCCTTGCAGAAACAACCCTCAGGTTCCCAGCACAAGACTGGGTCTGGTCCAGCACACCTGGTAAGCTGGACAGCCACCTTTGGAAGATATTAGTGACACACACTTTCCCGGGAAAACCACTGCATGGCTAAGGGATATGGTTTGGAAAGATTGAGGCATGTCTATTAAGCAGGCTGACAAGAGCATCAGGTTCCCAATCCTGTGGGGATTGAGGGTAAAGAAACCAGGAAGACTGGACCAGGTGTCCTCAGCAAGAAGAAGGTTTCCATCCTCCAATGTACACAGCTCTATCAGCATCGTGGTTAGCACCTCAGACCCCAGAAGATCACCTGTTGCCCAGGCAATATATGGCAAGATATATATTTTTTCTTTGTTTAAAATGTTTTTCCAATATTTCACCTGGATCCTTTTTGTTTCTTTCTCTCTTGTAATTATAATTTTTCGTTGTTGCCTTCCTTAATAGTAAGGGCTCCATTTTTTTCCTGTTATTCTTTTCTTTTTGTTTTTCATAATTAAATGAGTTTTATTGTCACATGTAACTGCTTTGTCAGATATACATTGTAGATTTCAGTATGGCATAAAAAAAATATTTTCCTGAATGTCAAAATCTGAACAGAAGAGATGGCAATGGCACTTAAAAAAATTAAATTCACACTGTTACTGAAGCTCCTTAGTAGGTAGCTGGTAAAAATTGGAACACATTTGCAGAAAAAGTGGTCTGCAACATTTTAAACAAAATAGCAGTGGTGTAAGGCCAACAAAACCAGGACAGTAAAATACAAACCCCCATAGAGCGAATGGCAGTTTTAGCATTTCATCTTTCAGTCCATAATTTATCACCTATTTTAGCATTGGAACTGGAACTCAGTGAATAAATGTCTATCCTATAAAATTAAACTATTTTTTCAGAACCTGGATTATAAGCCACTCTAACAACATCTTTATTCTTACAGGCTTATCTAGTCCAAAGGAAAGGCAGTTAACAACAAACATTAACTTCATGGGCTGACCTTGTCATAAAATGGTGGGTTTTGCCATTTCCAAATCAGGAGCCCAATATGCTCATGAATGTCTTAAGTGGTTTCACACATTCTGGGCAAATCTAGAAAATAAGCAGTAATTAAATAAAAACATAAATGTATCCCAAGAGAATATCCACACATTCCACAACTATTCCTCAAATGGCAACTTAAAAAAAAATAAGTATAGAGGGGGAGGAGCCAAGATGGCAGTCTGTAGCCAGATTACTGCAGACGCTCCTGTCCAGGAGGAGAGTTAAAGGACAGAAATTTAGCGAGAAAGCCAACAGTTTGGAACTGAGCCAAGAGACAAGGTCCAGTAACGCGCATCAACCCTGTTGGAGCGACCTGCGACCCCGAGGATACAAATAAAAGGTACAGAGCACATCGCCAAGCAGACGGGAATCCCCTCCCCCAAGAGAACAGCTCGCAGTATACGCCATACCTCCATACAAGCAAGCGAACAGAGTTCAGATGTCCTCCCCTCTACCCCACGGGAGAGACCCTCCAAAAACCAGACCTCGTTCCCCTCTGCCGCACTCTCCTGCCAGGCATAAAGCTGTATAAAACTGTATATATTCTGTACCTGCAAGTTGGAACTCCAGGCACTCCCCTACACTCTCACCCTGAGGTTTGGAGGTCTCTCCCCCATGGAGTCCAGATTCCTGAACACTTTCTCGAGGAGTGTGGACAGGGCCTGGGTTGCTGCTGGTCTATGCTGGCTTGGGAGTGGTGAAAATAAGCGGAAAAGCTGATGGCTGGCTGGCGTTGCTGAATTTCGGCCACACCTGGCCCTCAGGGGATGACAGCAGAGACAAAGGGCTGAAGCTCGCAGAATAAGTCAGGACTATTAGCATCCCAGCATCTCCTCCACAGGGCAGAAATTCTGCGAACTTGTTCTGTTCTATCAGCTTTTT
>CAUYON010074235.1:0-11420 GCA_963573935.1 Arctocebus calabarensis | reverse complement strand
TCACTTTGCACTTGGGACTAAATATGGAACCCCCATTTCCTATTTTGCCATGTACAATGCACAGGTCAGTTTCATGTGAATTTCCTGGGCCTCAATTCCATGAATGGACTGTGTCCATTCATTGATGCATTCATTCACTTTTCCCTGGAGGGGACTGTGTTCATTCATTGATACATTCATTCACCTTTCAAAAATAAATAAATAAATAAATAAATAAATAAATAAATAAATAAATAATTTTATCTACCAACAAACTTAAATGCTAGAAAAAGAAAATTGCCTCTTCAGATAGTGGAAAAAATCCATTTCTATTACTCTCTAAAATTTACATTTCTTTTTAAAAAATTATTTAGCTAACATGTATGTTTTCATGCATAAGATACAAATCTCAGCATGAGTCTTTATAGTTTATAATCAATTTGCCATCAGCTTTTATTAAATTTTACTTGTATTATCATAATATATAGTATTATAGTATTGTATATGTGTGAATATATGTAAAGTTACTTATTTTTATAATTCCTTGAGCTATTAGTATACATTGCAAGTATTTATGTAATTAAAATTTTAATATTTGATGGTAAAATGTAATATGCTGTTTCTAAATATTGTTTAATACTTTCAACTCTTCTCTTCTAGATAAATGTATGCTCTTGATGAAATTTTGATTGATATTACTTGGAGTCTAAAATTAATATGAAGATCATTTTCAAAATGCTTTTTCATTAATTTTAATTAAAATCATAACTGTATACATCTATAGGTTAAAATGTGATGATTCAATATATAATGTAGAATGTTTAAGTCCAACCGATTAACATATCTGTTAATCACCTCACTTATTTTATGTGGTAAGACAGAATTTAAAATTTACTCTTAGTCATTTTGAAATATGTCCTTGCATTGTGCACATTTGGTAAGATCCCACCTTATGCCTTCTCTCCCCTGGTTAATTCCCCTCCCTCTTGCTAGACTATATTTGTATTTTATCATTTGTATAAGTGTTTAAGGGTTTATATATTGGTTTCATAATAGTACTGAGTACATTGGATACATTTTTTCCATTCTTGAGATACCTTACTGTTAATTTTTCTAAACAGAATCATTACTGACACTTATAGTATTCAAGTTGATTATATTTTTAAAATTTACTGATTCTGAATACCTTACTAATTTTATTTTTATGTATTTTGAGTTTTTACCAAAATAAATGGGATTTATTATTCCATGTTTTTGTTTGTAATCACATTTGATTTTGGTACTGCTTATTCCAGCCATCCAGAAGGGTGTATGTATTTATGCAGTAAGTATTCATTTTGCACATATTATTTGTGTAGAATCAGACACTATTCTAAATCCTGGGGATATGGCAAAGTCTCCACCTTCCTGCAGCTTGCATTCCCCTTTAGGAGAGATTAAAGAAAGAAATAATGAATAAACATCATGCTATCAGATAGTAACAGTAGCAGAAAAAAATGAAGGTAAAATAAATAAAAGAATGATTCTAACTTAAAGAATTTTGGACATAAGGGTCAAGAAAAGTCATCAGAGGTTTTTGTTACATTTCTAAACAATTTATTATATTTAAAAATCATTTCTAGTCTTTTTTTTCTAGTTAATTACCTACCACTATTCATTTAAAGTACTTTTTATATCCTTAAAATTCAAGACTCAACCCGTGATCATACACTAGATAAGGTTTTTTTCTGTTATTCTGTGATATGATTATCACCCTCTGTTTGGTTAATATGCCATTTTTGCTAATAAGTGTTCATCCTGTTCTGGTGAGTGGTGGCTCTTCCACCTTACTCAGATATTTCAGGCTAATCAGTGTTGTCGACAGTTAATTTACCGCCTCTTCTTAAGCAAGACAGGATTGTTACATTATTATGCTGCACTTTTTTTCTGTACTTCTATCTTTAAAATTTTTCTTAAAACATGTATTGTTTTATTGCATTGAAGAATCTATCAATAATACCAATCTACTAATAATGATTTATTAAATAATAATAACAGTACTAATCTACTATTACTAGCAGCTGTCTACTAAAGATAATTCAGGTATTTTCTTGACACTCTTTTGGAGTGTTCCACATGTTATTGCTTACTTTATGCAATGGATAATGAAGGCATGTTGTCCCATTTTGCAAATAAAAAACACAATTCACAGAAAGGTGGAGTAACCTAAGAAGATTTCACAGCTTCTACACAACAATGAATTTCATTTGCTAAAAAAGCTTTGACTCCGGAGACCACACTTTTAAATTTCATGTTATACTATCTTTAAAAATATAGACTATTTGAATATCTACAGATGTTTTAGGACTTTAAAATTGATGCTGACAAACAGATCCTGACACAATCTATTTTAACTTTCACTTAAATAACTATTAATATAGAAAAAAGGGACTAGATGAAGAAAATAATAAACAGAGCTAAAAAATAATAAGAAAAAGAATCTAGGAAATCCAGCATAACTCTAAAACCAAGAGAGCTCAATTAAATAAGAACAATGCATTCTTCGTATTTTGCTTTTTGGCATTTACTGATTTTTATCTCAGAAAATGATGCTCCTGATAAAAAATTAAGGAAAGGAAGAACTGCAAATATCCTCAACTTGAAAATGAATGGTTTAAAACAACTAGGAAGTTATATAGCAGTTCTCTATGGTACGGCTACAACTTTTTGATCAATCTGAAGTTTTTTCTCGATTATGAACCTTTTTATTTCTTTTAAGTTTATAACTCTCAGAGAATAATGGTAAGATATGGAAATAGCCTGAATGATGACACCAACACGTTACGTCCTGGAACTCTTCCAAGCAGCTCATATGATCCAGGAGGGCAGAATTTTTATTTACTTTATTTACTAACAAATCCCTATTACTTAGCATGGATAAAGCACTAACTGAAATGAATACAGGGTGTAGGTAACATGGAGGACCTGGAACTCCTTGGCTACTAAAGACACGAGGTGTTTAAGCCGTGTGTTTGCATGTACTGTACTGGAATATTAAGCCAACCACAGGAGAAGGCCAAACTCTAAGAGAGGCAAAGAGGGAAATAATCTGTGGATTCTTTCAATGACTCATCTACATTTAGTTCGAGAACAAAGTTTAGCTGGTTTCACCGGAGCCAATCCTCGTATTCAGTCCCATAAATTAACAATGCTTTTGTGAGTTCACTGGTCAAGGATAAAAAAGGCAGGAAAAAAGCTCTATGTAGTAAACAAACTAAAAAAGAAATAGTAAAAAGAAAGAACTATGCATATTAAAATATCAGAATATGCAACTTGATTCTTGTGAATTTAAAGGAACTTTTTTTATTTTTTTAATGTTTTTATATTTTCAAAACATAGAGGACTATTTGGTCCTCTATGAAACAGAAACAGAAAAGTATGAAAGCATCACAGTAAAAATTAGAGGGAAAAATAATAGAAAACTATTACAGAATGAAAACTCCTTAGAAGTAGTAAAGAACTGAGAAAGTGACAACTTGAATTAGTGATAGATTATCTTTCAGAATGCATAGGAAAACTTCAAAAAACGAGAACAAAATAACACATCTGGGGAAGATGACTGAAATGGACAATATTTGTCGAAGTTATTATATAGGTGCCTTCCACTGTAAGGAGCTAATGTTTCTGCATATTGAATTCGCTAACTCTCATTTTAGTTAATTTCCTCACATGGTTCATAGATTTTGACTGCGATCCCACCTTTAGTGTGATTGATTGCCTGCTCATACATGTGGGCATGTATTTTGTTTGTGGTAGTTACCAAGTGAAAATAAAAGTTTAAATTTAATTCCCCTTAGGCTTAAAGACTTTATACTTATTCTAGTCAACTTTTAAATTAATCTCTTGAGTTACTGAGAACAAACCCTGTAGAAAGATACTTTAAATTCTGACCTCATGTCACACCTTTCATAACAGACCAAGGCTAGTTTATGGAATTAATCTAATCCCCAATATGCAGAGAGACCTCTCCGTTTTCTATAACAATGTACATTTTATTTATAATCAGAATGTATTAGAAAGAAATTATACTTTGAAATACAGAGGCTAAGACTCTAATTTTGTAAGTATCTTAGAAAACTACATAATAACACAGTAGTTATTTCTGGTGATACAGTATGCTCAATGTTTTGTACTCTTCTTTATTTTTCATAATTTCAGCAAAGAACATTTGACAAGGGGGGAAATTAATATCTAAAAAATATATGGCCATGGTGAGGGTTCTCCAGAGAAGCCTAACAATAGAATATATGAGTGTGCATAGAGAGAGAAAGAGACAGAGAGATGGAGACAGACATTTATACTAAGGATTTATCTTATGCAATTATGGAGTTGGAGAAATCCTGTGCTTTGTAATCTATAAGCTGATGACTCAGAAAAGCCAGCGGTACAGTTCCAATCTGTGTCTCAAGGCCTAACAACCAGGAAAACCAATGGTATAAGTTCTAGTTCAACTCAAAAGGCTTGAGAAGTGGAGAGTCAATGGCATGAGTTCCAGGACATGTCTGAAAGCTTCGGAACACCTATTTCCAAGTTCACACAGTGAAGCAGAGAGAATGATTCCTCCTTCCCTTTGCCTTTTTGTTCCATTGAGGCCCTCAATGGATTAGACGATATCGTACCAAACTGTGGAATTTGATATGTTTTACTCGGTCTACTGATCTAAATAATAATATCTTCCAGAAATGGTCTCACAAACACATCTTAAAATAATGTTTATGTGAATTCCTTGGGCCTCAGTTCCATGAATGGACTGTGTCCATTCATTGATGCATTCATTCACTTTGCCCCGGAGGGGACCGTGTTCGTTCATTGATACATTCATTCACCTTGCAAAAATAAATAAATAAATAATGCTTAATCAGATATCGGGGCACCTTCTGGCCTAGTCTTGACATATACAATTAAACTTCACACATAATCATTCATTTTATCAATAATTCTGAACCTAGGAATACACTTCAAAAATATTTAAGAAAAACAAAAGATTTTATGTATTCAATGTATTTGTTGAAGTTCACTAACTTGTGACTGCTGTGATAATAGCTGAGTCAGTAATATAAAGGAAAGAGAGAAGATTCCTATTCTCATGAGATTTTAAAATGTTGGGACATAAAGATATGAACCCAAAATGCAAATAAATACCAAGTTCTACTTTAAAATAGAAATATACTTTGAATTTTAAGAACATATAATACTCTTATACGACTTGGCCTGGGGTTCATCTATGTTTCACCTAAGATGTTATTTACGATGGTGATGAAAGGATGAGTAGGAGTTTCCCAAGAAAAGTTTAGTGGCCTAGTTCTATTTTAAACAAGTCATCTGATTTTTGAGTAAATTGTGTATTGTCTCTAAATTTCTAAGTTCTCTAACTATCCCAGATCATCACATGTAATCTACCTACCACACAGTATGGTTGTATTAAATTGGTATTTTAGTCTGCTTGGGTTCTATAATGATATACCATAGACTAAGGGACTGAAAAAACAGATATATGTTCCTCACATTTCTAGAGTCTAAGTCAAAGATCAATTAACATTCTGGGTTTTTTGTTTTGTTTTTATATCTCTTTTTTTAAGGTAATTTTTTAAATTAAATCATAACTGTATACATTTATGCATTTATGGGGTATAATGTGCAGATTTTATATACAATTTGAAATGCTTACATCAAACTGCTTAACATAGTCTTCACCTCATATACTTAATTATTGTGTTAAGACATTTATACTCTACACTTAATAGGTTTGACATGTCCCCTTGCATTATGCACTGTAGCTGTGGTTTTGTTTTTCGACTGAGGGATTTTCTCCTGATTTATAGACAGTTGCCTTCTTGTGGAGTCCCTGCTTGGCAGACAGCCAGAGAGAGGTCAGCTGTTTCTTCCTTTTCATGTAAGGGTATCTGCCCTGTTGGATTAGAATTATACCCTATGACTTCACTTTCCCTAGTTACCTCTTAAAATGTAGTATCTCCACTGTAGTTAGGAAGGTTAGGGCTTCAACCTATGGGTTTCGTCCAGGACACATTTGGGTCCATGACACTCTGTCCTTGCCTTTTCATTTCCTCCAATCCATGTCTTATTACACATAAAATCCATTCCTTCTATCCCAACATCCCCCCAAAGTCTTGAGTTACTATAGCATCAACTCTAAGGTCTAAAGTTCAATTTCTTTTCTAAGTCTTGTCTAAATCAGGTATGAGTGAACTTGAAGGTGTTATTTATCCTGGGGAAAAATTCTTCTGCAACTCTGAAGCTATGAAACCAAACAAGTTATGCACTTCCAACATACATGGTGGAACATAGGATACACCTTACATTTAAAAGGGAAGAAACAGGAAACAAAGAAAGATGAAGGACCCTAACCAAGTTCAAAGCCCAGCAAGGCAAATTCGATTTTATTTCAAGACTTGAGGATAGTCCTATTTGGCTCGACACCCTGTATTCTGGACATACTGTGCTAACAGTCCTACCTGTGTGGCTCTCAGGGCAATGACCGTGCTTCTCACACTCTGCCAGAGGGCAAACCCACCTCTTCTGCTCTAATTGGAGGCTTTCTGCCCTATTAGAATGGAGACAATAGTCCTACCCGCTCGAACTGAAGAATGTCCTTTTTTTTTTTTGAGACATTGTCTTACTTTGTTGCCATCTGTAGAGTGTGGTGGCATCACAGCTCACAGCAACCACAAATTCTTGGGCTTAAGCAATTCTCTTGCCTCAGCATCCCAAGTAGCGGGGGACTAGAGGCACCTGCCATAATGTCTGGCTATTATTAGACATGGGATCTTCCTCTAGCTCAGGCTGGTCTTGAACTTGTGAGCTCAAGCAATCCACCAGTCTCAGTCTCCCAGAGTGCTAGGGTTATAGACGTGGGCCACTGTGCTGGTCCTCGAAGAGCATCTTTGATGACCTCTAAATTGTTTTCTGGGTCCTCTTTCCTTTCTTTAAATTATAATACATGTTTGCACTGGAATAGCTCTTCGGTTAGGTACTGTAGCATCTAAGAACACTAATAGGATTGCTTCATTTTGTCTTTTTTTTTTATTTTTGACCTCTCTTCCCGGCTGTCGGTGCTTCTGCTGCTATAATTCTACCTCTATTCCAGGATTCATTTGAAATGTCTGATTAAATCCCTGGGTGCACCCACAAGGTCTTTATCAAAGAAATGTTTAGCCACACCCTTAGAGCTCTAGTCAGAACAAACTTTCTCATTTTTCTGTAACACAGATGACCTGAAAATTGTTCAAATCTCCAAGTTCTGGTTCCTTCTTATTTAACAATTCTTTCTTCAACTCATCTTTCACATTTTACCATAAACAGATAAACCTCAGTGCTTTGCAGTGAGAGATCTTTCAGGAAGGATTTCATTGCTCATAATTTCTGCCTTTCACAAAACACTAGAACACCAATTAGTTAAGCTCTTTGCTACTTTGTAACACAGTTTGACTTGCCTCCTGGTTCAAATATCCCGTCCTTCATTTTCATCGGACAGCTCACTGGAATTTCCCCTATAATCTGTATTTCCAGCATGCACCTCTAAACTCTTCTAGTCTCTACTCAGCCCAGTCCCAGAGCCACATTTTTAGATATTTGTTATGCAAGAACTCCACTTCTCAGTACCAAAATCTTCCTTAGTCTTCTTGGGCTGTTGTAACAAAATACCACAGATTGAATGGCTTCAACAACAGAAATTTAATTCTTTCAGACCTGGAGACTAGAAAGTCCAATTCTGGTAGGATTTTGCATCTCTTCCAGTCTTGAACACAGTCATCATCTCAAGATGTTTCTTCATCTTCTTTTAAGGGGACAACCCTATCAGACTAGAACGGCACCCTTTTGGCCAGTGACTGGCTCATGCCTGTAATCTTAATACTCTGGGAGGCTAAGGTGGGAGGATCCCTTGAACTCAGGAATTACTTGTAGTTATTTGTGGTGGGCACCTGTTGTCTAAGCTACTCAGTAGGCTGAGGCTGGAGGATTGCTTGAGCCCAGAATTTTGACACTGCTGAGATCTAAGCTGATGCCAGGAAACTCTAGCCGGTCACCAGAGGGACACTCTGTCTCAAAAACAAAAAAAAGAACTACACCTCTCTAACTTCACACAGCTTTAATGTCCTCCTTAAGGATTCTATCTCAATATGTGCCTAGGGGTGATGACGGGAATTGGGCTTTAATATATGAATTTGGGGCAATACAATTCAGCCTATAACAATTATATTTTTTAATGTATTGCACAAAATTTTCAAGAATAATAGGTACTATTCTCTATCAGCTCAGACAACACTTGTGGACAATGATCAACTGAGAGGAACAACACATTTGAATTCTCTGGTGGGAGAAGAAATTTGACCATGGTAAGAACTGGTAGGTTTATGAGGATGGCCCGTTTGAGCAGGGTCTTTAAGACTCTTACAGGATCTGGAAGAGTCTAATAGTATTTATATCTTGGGAAAAACAGGCAGAAGTTAGACTATTGAACATTGAATTTGAAAAGTACTCTGAAATCTTTTAGGGAAGGTATTATAAAGGAAAAATGTGTGGATACTAGAAGGCCAGATATGGGAGAAGAATAATGGGACTTCAGGGTATGAGGTTTTCCTATACAGAAAAACAAATTAAAGATTAGCCATTGAGAAACATCTATCATCAATCTCACTATGTCTAAATTTTAGTATTTTTGCATAAAAATACTAAATAATAAAATACTAAATAATATTTGAAAAAAATTGGATAACAAACCTTTTCCCAATGCCATAATTGGTAAGGGAGATAACATTTGAAATAATGTTTATAATTATGTAAGCATCTCTACAAGTATAGCATTCATGAGGGCGCATAGATACATGTAAAGTAGTATAAATATTTATGAATAATATACACACAAAAAGCAAATGTAATAAAATATGAATGTGAGATATTGCATATTTGATATTAATTTTATATGCTAAAATAGCATTTAAAACATTAATCATTGCTGTTTTTGTAAAAGACACATTTTATGTTTTTCAATCTGCTTTTCTTACATCTCTAGTGTTTCATAATGTATGATGTGCTTAAATTTCTAACATTTTATGATGTTTATGTATTTCTTAAATTATATACATCCGGTACATAAAGTTAGAAGTTTTAAACTGAAGATGAAATGCTACATTCAGTGTCTAAGTGTGTTATAATTCCCAATGTAATATATTATTAGGTGTTACACATGTAGCAGGTATATCTTGATTTTAGATCTTGGTGAGAGTAAGGAAGTTAAGAAGCATAGCAAAAATATTTTAAAACAAAAATTTAAAAAGCTCTGATTTTTAAATTTATTACTTTCATGTTATTAGTACAATTCTAAAATTATATATCTATCTCACAAAGGTGAAAATTAAGCAAAAGAATTGCTTTTTAACTCTTAGATGTTGGATGGAAATTCTACGTACAATATGGTGGAATATAGTCCATGGTTTGAAATTAAAAAAGGCTTGTGGTTGATTATAAATATTCAATCAGAAAGCCACAGGATTTTGACTGAGTTGACTAAACCTCATTTTTATTATTGGTAAATAAATTTGAAAATAAGCCCCGTGCTACCTAATGTACATATTGTGAGGAAAATGTAAAGTAATGTACATACATTACTTGGAAATTATGTATTATATAAACCTAAAAATTCTTGCTTTGATAAGGAAATTAATGACCACAGGGAAGCAAAGAAAATAATAAGTAGAATGTATTGAAAATCTGCAACAAATAATCAAGGAGCATGTGAGAAAAGCCAAATTCTAAAAAAGGCCAATTTTATTTTCTTTGGGCTTAACTAATGTCTCATACTCATCTACTTCTAATAATCACTAACAAATTAGTTAACTTTTTCCCTAATGGCTTGAAGAATAAAGTCCATTTGATCAAGGGCCTCATTAGTAGCTTTTAAATTATTTCCATTGTAACCCCATATGTTACCAACTCAACATTAGTAGCCTGGAAATAAAGTATATCTAGTCCATTTAGACATGATCTGAGTGACATTCATACTTATCCATAATTAATAAATTTTGTTAAATTCATAAATTTAATTAAATTAATATTAAACTAAATATATGCAAATATAACATTCACACAGGATAACTGTAGCGAATACAGCACATTAAAGAAATGGCAAAACTAAACATGACTTATTAATAATGAAAGTGCAGTTAATATCTCTGAGTTTTTTAGTTGCCAAAGCAAGTTTAAAAAATTAATTAGTGTCATGTATTTTAATAAAAATCATGTGTTATTTTAAACTGATCTCTTCATTTTCTGATAATGAGAGAGCATTCTGCTAAACTTCTAAACAAATGCACAGAACTGCTTGACTTTCTCTTCTATGGTATTGTGATCGGGAACGGCAGGTTACATCCTTTGCAAAAGACATTGAGGCCAGAAAAGGAATCCGGAGGACAGAGCTTCCCTCACTTTGCCCCTGATGCTGCCTTTTCTTACACTTGATCTTAGTTTCTGGGTTTCTGGGACCCAGTACAACCCAACTCCTTCCTCAAAGGCCCTCAAATGACTTTGGTAGGGGATCATTTATTTTCTATATCCTATTTCAGACTTAATAGCCATAATAATTCTGAGAGACCTCAAATAGTCTCCTTAATTTGTTCATGGTTAATCAGGCACAAATCTATAAATGGCTCATTTTCTGCATAATGAGCAGGGTCAGATTAAGATATCCAGATGCCCTAAGCATAGAAAAAAATAGAGATCTCTGTTTAGTATAACATTATAAAATAAACACTCACCCCCAAAATCAATTTGAAATAATAATGTTTCACTTCTTCCATTTATTTCTCAGCTGTTTGGAAATATAAGCTGTATATATAATTCTGTAAATAATTTCTAAATTCTGTGAAACCTTTTAACAGGTGTACAAGTAAATGATTATTACTTCTATTAGAAAA
Source organism: Arctocebus calabarensis (assembly GCA_963573935.1). Classification (NCBI taxonomy): domain Eukaryota; kingdom Metazoa; phylum Chordata; class Mammalia; order Primates; family Lorisidae; genus Arctocebus; species Arctocebus calabarensis. Next base: position 471 of record CAUYON010074235.1, on the reverse strand, counting down.
AGCATCATGGATTATATTAGACTTGTTTTATTGGTAGGTCTATTAATTCTACTGTGTGTTTCTCATCCTATCAACCCATGCACTCAAATAGTATATCCCTATGCTACGGGGAACTCTTTTTTTTTTTGGTTACATGTATCAATTTTATTATGCTTGAATCAGGGTTGTAAGTGTGCCCATCACCCAGATAGTGTTCATTGTGGGGTCTTTTTGTTTTTTTTCTTTTCTTTTTTTTTTTATAATTTTATTGAATCATAATTCTGTACATTGGTGCAATCATAGGGCATGATTCATATACATTCAGAAATGTTTTGATCGTACTGTTACAGTTGGTATATGTTCCATGGGCTGATGAGAAGAATGTGTATTCAATTTTATTAGGATGAAATGTTCTGTAGATGTCTGTTAAATCCAGATGTTGAATGGTTAAGTTTAAATCTGAGATTTCTTTACTTAGCTTCTTATTGGAGG
>CAUYON010074234.1:0-11916 GCA_963573935.1 Arctocebus calabarensis | reverse complement strand
AATCCAACCTGGGCCCGCCAAACAACAATGACAGCTGCAACCAAAAAAAAAAAAAATGGCCGGGCGTTGTGGTGGGCGCCTGTAGTCCCAGCTACTTGGGAGGCAGAGGCAGGAGACTCGCTTGAGCCCAGGAATTGGAGGCTGCCGTGAGCTATGATGCCAAGGCACTCTGTCCAGGGTGACAGCTTGAAGCTCTGTCTCAAAAAAAAAAACAACAACAACAACAACAACAACAAAGGGCAGGGGTTATATTAAACATGGAGAAGCTGAGGCAAGGGGCAAAGAGAACTGGCCTACACCACATTCCATGCTGTGGCTGAGTCCTCCGAAACATCTGGCAGTGACCTCATTTTGACAACTCAGGCCTGAGTTGAAACTGCTTTTTACAAATGAATGAAGGGCTGCAAGGCAAGAACTGGGGTAATGACCCCAAAACTCTGTGAACAGGCTTAGCTAAAGGTAACGATAATGAGCCACTCTCACCTCCTTTGCTTGATAATAATCAGTCATCGTCCCCTTGTTGCTTCTCTATAATTTCTACTTTAGAGCCACATAGCTGGCGGTCATAAAGATTCTTAGCTTTTTCCATAGATAATATCATACTTTTAAACCTAAAGGTTGTTTTTGAGATATCTTCCAGGTCTTGCATTCCGGTGGATTGGCTGACCTACACAGACTGGGAGCCCATACCAAGGAAATGACTCAACTCATCTTGTGACCCCCATCCAAGATCTTGGCCAGTAAAGAAGACAATTTCTGCAGCCCTATGATTCCACTGCGAACTTAGCCAATTATCAAATCTAATTTTTTTTTTTTTTTTTTTGAGACAGAGCCTCAAGCTGTCACCCTGGATAGAGTGCTGTGACATCACAGCTCACAGCAACATCCAATTCCTGGGCTCAAGCGAGTCTCCTGCCTCTGCCTCCCAAGTAGCTGGGACTACAGGCGCCCACCACAGTGCCCGGCCATTTTTTGGTTGTAGCCATCATTGTTGTTTGGCGGACCCGGGCTGGATTTGAACCCACTCAGGTGTACATGGCTGGCACCTTAGCCCGTTGAGCCACAGGCGCCGAGCCTCAAATCTCTTTTTTTTTTTTTTTTGCAGTTTTTGGCTGGGGCTGGGTTTGAACCCGCCACCTCTGGCATATGGGGTCCGGCTCCCTGCTCCTTGAGCCACAGGTGCCACCCTCAAATCTAATTCTTAATCCTTCACCCACCAAGCTATACCCAAAACCCTGTCTCCTCACTTAGCGCTATGCACTATTAGAAACTCTTTCTCTGCTAACACCTGCTGTCTCAGCTTCCTCATGGGCAGTGGGCAAATGAACTTGGTTGAGCAGCCAGTAATTCATCAGTTTATTAAATTGACAGAACACAGTACTGTAATTCCAAAACTTCCTTCCAAATCCCCCAGGTCTGACCCTGCTAGCAGGCTCTGGGTCCTTCTCCCAGGCCAGGGGACATGTCCTGTGATGCTCATCCAGCTCCAGGCCCTGGGAACCTGCCCCAGCCTGGAGCTTGGGAAGAATATGGACCAGGGGTGGTTAATCTATCACAAGGAGCCATCCACCCACCGGGGGTAATATTTGAGGAAGATCTTTTTGGCCAAGTCCATAGTATCTCCTTGAGGCTGACTGGGATACCTCTTGGAGTTGAGGACAAAAGCCTGCTCCAGAGGGAAGACTTTCTTGTCAAACTGGTGCTGTTGGAAAGGGATACCCTGAGCTAAGCAGTCCGCCAGTGCCTGCATGAAGAGCTGCCAGCGGGGAGTGTAGTAGTCAGCCACAAGTCCTGCCAGCTGCTTGTTAGCATAGTCTAAGATGTTGCCCACTGGCCCCCACAAGGTCAGCTGGTAGCGGCTGTTCTGTTCATAGAAATTGGCCTCAGCCTCACTGATGGCCACTGCCCGGGCCTGTTCCAACCAGCTGCCCAGTAAGAAGTGGCTGTCACTAGCCAGCACTTCGTCCAGCACAGGCAGAAGTTCGTAGACCAGGAGACCCCCAGCTCTCAGGAGGGGAACCAGCTCCTTATTTAGGTAAGCAGTTCTCGCCTTCTCATAATATAAGCTGACCAGCTCCTGGACAGCCTGGCGAGTGATGTCCAGAAGGTCATAGCGGAAGACAGGGCTGGTAGCCAGGGTTGGAGCACTTGTTAGCAGCAGCCGCCAGGCCTCGAACACATCTGATCGGTTGTACCAGATCATGGTATTCATCTGTAGGGACGGTCGCTTGACCAGCGGGCTGCGATTGTGCCCACTGCAGGCCTCACCCGAGCAGTTATAAACACTTCTGAGCAGCAGCCTCCATGCTGCCTCCGCATCCCCATGGGAGATCCCATACCGCCGGTCAGCAAAGCTGGTCACCCAGGCTACCAAATCTGGCACTGGGTCCTTCCGCCAGCCCAGCTCAGCCATTAGGGCATAGACCACTTCGTTCTGGTTGATGCCCTCGGGGGCCATGCCCGTGCCTACCATAGTGGAGTTGGGGAAGAGGCGGGCAGCTTTGGGACCACGGTTCACGGCCTCCAGGGCTCCAAAGAGGCCGTGGTTGCCTCCAAAGTTATGCAGCATGCACCAGATGAAGGGCTGGCCCTGGAAGGAAGCTGTGCGGCTATATACCGGCTGGCTCTCTGCGAACAGGTCCAGTACCAGGAGGCGGCCAAGAGGCACAGCCCTTAGTACAGCCTTGACCTGGGTAGGCCCCCAGAACTGGGGTTGGTGCTGAAAGAGCCAGCCTTGGAGCAGCCACACAGCATCAGGGTCCACTGCAGTCAGGAGGTGGGAAGGACAAAGAAGAGGGATAACGAGAGGAGAAAGGAACAGAGGAAGGTGCAGAGAAGTTAAATGACTTTTTCTATCCCAAGACATATCTTCCCTTGTGACGCCCCCACCAGCAGGACATACTATCACTCCTATCCTGCTCCATCCCCGCCTCCTTCCAATTCCAGGACAGTGTTCATCACACTTCAGGGGGCATCAGAATTACCCACAAGGCTTGGTAAAATATGGATTCCTGGACCCCAAGTTCTGGGACTTCTTATTCAGAAGGTCTGGGGTGGAACCCGAGAATCTGCATATATGACAATTTGGGGTGGAGCTGATATGGTTTGTTCTGAATCACAAGGGGGAAACGGCACTGCTCAAGGACACCTGAGCCAGTCTGCTCCCTTCAGCCTAACACAGGGACCTCTCCACCATTCCAGGCTTGTAAGTGGCAAGAAGGAGCCCTTGCTGCACATTTGGTGGCACTTATTGCCTTTGGGCACCTTCCCTAACTGCTGGCCTGCATTTCCTACCTCAGCAACAAGAGACCAAACACAATCTTTTTAATAGCTAGCACCTAATGACTCCTTCCTCTGGGCCAGTGATCATTCTGCCTATGAAGTGGCCTCAAGTGGACACACAATAAAACAGAAATACTAAGAGGTAAGGAACGTGTTACAAGTCACACAGCCAGGAAAATAGCAATGCCAGGGTGTGACCCAGGTTGTCTGGGTCCAGAACTTGCTCTCAATCAACCATGGTGAGATTAAATGAGATGCGTAATTAGAAGGGCTTGGTTAACTGCAAAGTGCTGTGAGTTATAGGGAGGAGTTACTCCTCCAGCCTCGCCCCCACTGACCTCTGCCACTTCCATCTTTCTGAGGGTCTGGAGGACGTCCCTTCCCCACCACCCCAGGTACTGTACCTGCTATCATGGCCTCATAGACGGCGGTGGTGGCTGCAGCGAGGTAGGAGGGCTCCGAGGAGGGAGGCTGCATCTCATTAAAAGTGTCAGCCCCATAGATGTGGTCTGTGCCAAACTCTTTGGTCAGCTCCCGTAGGAAGAGGCTCCCAATGAGGGAGAATATGGGGTCTCCCGGAGCCAGAAGGAAGGAGCAGGAGTAGGAGCAGTTGAAGTGTCCCCAACTACTCAGCTGGGTGACATTAACCTGAGGAAATACCCTAGTGGAGAGCAAAAGACACACACACACAAATATGTGATTACAAACCCTAGGGCAAAATAAAAATCTCATTTACAATTAAGGAAACTGAGACAGAGTTTTGGACATGTAACCTGTGCAAAGTCACAGAGTTAGCTGGTAGCAGAGCCAGGATCAAACTAAAATCTACATCCAGGCTTTAAGTTTTTCTTTAAGTCATGTCTTGCAAGAGAAAAAATTCCCCCTCTAAGCTGAGTGGGGGTGGAGAGGGAACCTCACCTGGTGATTGCCTTGGGGACATGCCCTGCAAAGGCAGGTAACACTGGGATCATGCCAAAGGAGCGCATCCGGTCCAGGATCCGATGCTAGGAGGGATGGGGGAGCTGGTGAGCATGACCACTGCTACCCCTTTAGGGAATGCCCTCACCCAGGGCACACAAAGTCCCCACAGGCTGGCCAAGTACCACCAACCCTGGGCCCATGACAATCTAGCACAATCCCACCCCTTCCCTTCCCATCCTTCTACCTGCAGGTAAAGCTGCTTGAGGTGCCAGGAGAGAGGCAAGGGACCGCCCCAGGTGTGCAAGTTGCCCATGCGCCCCCAGGCCAGGAAGGCAGGGCCAGTGAAGTACTCATCGATCTCTGACTGGGTCAGACCCATGGCCAGGTAAACCTGAGGAGGAGGACAATCCCCACACATATAAATATATTCATCAATTCGTTCATTCATTGCTTCTCTATGCTGGGTGCTAGGACTACGAAGACAAAATTTGAAACCTGCCTGCAAGGAACCCACAGTACAGGGGAAAGAGACTTGTGGGCAGGTAAGTTCACTAAGAGGTATCTTTGTGGCCTGGGTGAGAGGATTTGGCACATAGGTGCTTTTCACTAAGTAGGAAGTAGGTCTTAGAAGGCTTCTCAGAAAACGGTGGCCAGATGGAAAAGCAGGATAGCCCTACAAGGCGCTGAAGCAGCCCTGGAGTGGCCTGTGCACAAGGAGGTTTCCAGGGAGGCAGATGAAGAGCTGCTAATGAGATGGGTCTGTAGGACCAGGTGATTGGGCTCATGTGGGGCTGGGGGCAGGAGGAGATCTCCAGTTTCTTAGAGTGCCAGGGCTATCCCAAAGCAAGCCTCATACATGCTTGTCTCAGGAATGAAGGTCTCTATTTTTACAGGGCTGGAGGCATTACACGTGACACTAACACTTTGGAAACCCTTATTCTCTATGTGTCAGACTCTGTGCTGTCGCTGGGTTGGGGTTTTGGGGGCATGTGGGGTGACTCCTGTGGTGGGCAGGAGAGTGTGGAGGGGCCAGGTGGGCACGCACCCGCTGCCAGATGGCCTCCTGACCACTCCAGGCCAGGGCCAGGTTGATGCCATTCAGCGCCATCCAGTCAATCTCTTGCTCCCAGCGGGCCCAGTCCCACCACACAAAGGAATAGCTTTGCGTGCACACGTTCTGGTAATAGCGGTACCTGGGAACAGGAGTGTGAGCTGGGAAGGGTCCCATCCCAATGAGTCCATTCCCCTGGAAGAACTCAGAGTGCATCCTGGAACAATTCACCCTCTCATCTAGGGAAGAGGGGGAAGGGTTCCTAACATATCCGGGTGTGTCCCCCACCTGCTCCCCAGTCCTCCCCTATGGATCCCTCATGTCTAACAGACATGAGTGTGCACATTCAATTTTCATTCCACTTCCAGAGCCCCTCTTCTCTGCAGTGTTTCAGTGCTATATGGTAAGGTCGGTCTCTGTTCTGGCGGGGAAGGAGGGTGGTCCTTGTCCCCACAGTCTAACAGGGAGACAGATGTGTGAACACATCACTCCATACAGCGTGGCAGGCGCAGAGGCCCGTGAGGGCGTAGGCTCATTCCCCAGTTAGTATCTTAAAACGGGGTAGAGAAGGAAGGGAATAAAATCTGACGATCACCAATTATACAAACTCTACGCCAAGGGTCCTCAAACTATGGCCCGCAGGCCACATGCTTCGATGTGAATTGCATTGGTTCCCGTTTTGTTTTTCACTTCAAAATAAGATATGTGCAGTGCGCATAGGAATTTGTTCGTAGTCTTTTTTTTTTTTTAAACTATAGTCCAGCCCTCCAAACGTCTGAGGGACAATGAATTGACCCCCTGTTTAAAAAGTTTGAGGACGCCTGCCTACGCCCACCATCGTGCGAGAATCCCCACAGCCAGCACTGCACGGGTGATGTCTTATTTCCGTGTTTCAGGTAGGCCAAGGGAGGCTGTGAGAGGTTGACGTGCTCACGGACACACAGCAGTTACAGGACCAGCTAGGATTTGAAGGTAGCGTCAACACCCTTCTCTGGCCTCCAGGTTTAGGTAGCATCCGCCCAGCGTTGGAGCTGGGGCGCAGTGGGCACCCCCGGCTGGACGCAAGGGCAGCTGCTGGGGATGCATCTGGTACCTGTTGGGCGTAGCCTCGGTCAGCTCTTCCGGCACCGCGGGCAGCGGCCGCGGTAGGCGCAGCTGGGAGCCTGACCAGGCCACTTGGCAGCCGCAGAAGTCGCGCAGATAGCGGTGCAGCCCCGCGGCAGCCGCCACGCCGGTGGAGCCGCGCACTCGCACCCTCGCGCCACCGCCGCCGCTCAGGCTGTAGGTGTCCAAGCCCGACTCGGCCGCCAGGGCGCGCTCCACTGACACAGAGAAGTCGGCCGCCGGCCCAGGCCCCAGCAGCCGGGCCACGAGTGCCCGCACTGCCTCCGCTTCCCGGGCCTCGTCGCCAGCCAAGCTCCCCGCCCCGGTCAGTAGCAGGAACTCCACAGCCACGGCCACCACTACGGCCTCCATAGTCTCAGCCCTGCGGCAGCCCGCTCCCATCCAGGGGCGGGGCGGCCGCGTCCAATCAGCTGCGGGTCTCAGGCCACGTGCAGCAGGTGACGCTCTGGCTCTCGCAGACTCGCTTCCGGGTCCCAGACAGCGCCCTGGGGGTGCCTCGTGACAGTAAGCGGTGGGGAGCACGTGACCCCAGCTACTTCAAACGTCCAGAGCCGGATGGGGTCCGCTGAACCTCTCAGAACGCTTTCTGGTACAAGGCACTTCATATGCAAATCATTTCCATCCACTCCGTAAATATTTATTTGGAGTTTATTTTTGTTTTAGAGACAGGGTCTTGTTATGAGGTCCAGGCTGGAGTGCAGTGGCGCGATCATAGCTCACTGTAACCATGAACTCCTGGACTCAAACAATACTCCTGCCTCAGCCTCCCAAAGCGCTGGAATTACAGGCCAGCGCCACCGTGTTCGCCTTGGAGTTAATTTTGTGTCCTGCACTGCTCTAGCTACAGTGCCATTGATGAATGAAGGAAAGGTCTCCACAGTCCATATTTGGGGGAGACCTAGACACAAAATACTTAACAAGGATTTTTATCGCAGTTGTGACGCTGTGAAGAAAAGCAGGGGTACCCAGTCTAAGCCTTCTAAAAGGAAGTGACATTTAATCTAAAACTCAAGGAGGAATAGTAAAGGGCCTTCCAGGCATAGGAAATGTGTCTATGAAGGCCCTGGGGAACTAAGGAGTCAGGAAGTTGTAGGAGGTATGGGCCTCTGGCATAGCCAGCATGTTAAGTAAGGCCTCTTCATCTGACCCTTAAAGGGTAATAGTAGCTGTAGGGGAGTTTTCTTCATTTCACAAATTAGGAAACTGAGGGCCAGAGAATGAAAGTGACTTGGGTGAACAAGCAATAGGAGAGCAGCTCTGGACTAGAACCTGCGACTCCTAACTCCTAGAGCACCTCTGTCACTCTCCCCTAGGTAATGCATGCTCTCAGGCTGCCTGTCTGGGCAGGGAGGACTTGAGTGGGGCTATCTGGAGGTGAGGAGTGGTGAGCTCTTTAGACATATTGCTCTTTAAAAGAATTGAGTGCTTTTGGAGGTAAGTATAGATTATTTTCCAGATTGTCAGTTCTGTGTGAAGGGGCTTCAATTCCAAGAAGGGGTCAGAGTGGAGTTTAGTCCACAGAAGCCAAAGCCTACCCCAGACTGAAAGACAACGTGGGAGTCACCTGAGCCCCCCCCCCACCTTTTTCCTCTTTCCCTGGCCCAACTGCAGACATAAGCTGCAGTGCTCCTGTGTGTTCCTGGCTGGGCAAGCAGCCTCTGCAGAGTGGCCCCTGCTCCCACTCAGTTCCTGCTGCCTTTCCCAGGGAGCAGCTCCAAGCCTAGCCTGGAGAGATGTGTCCCCAATTCCCCTTTGAAACACCCCTTGGCTCCAGGTCAGATTTGTTAGACTCTCCTCTTCCCAGGACCTGTCTTACCAGCATTTCTGGATCCTAGGGGACATATGAGGGGGTGGGGTTTGATACGGATGCTAAAGAAACTCCATCTTGGATGCTAATCCACCATGTTGACTTCTGAGCAACCCCAGTTCCAGGAATCCTCTACCTTAAATTTCCCCTGAGGTCAATTACCTATAGCATACAATCCTGGGTCTAGGGTGTAACAGTGTAAGGTTCCATAGTTTCGTGGCTGCTTCTGTTCATAAGTCCTATCAAATGTTTCTTTCTGAAAACTGGATTTGTCAGCTCTTTCTTTGGCCTCTTGGCCTCCTCAGCCTTTGGGGATGTTTGCATAGACCAGCTCACCAGAAGAATTGGGCTGCAGGTCCACTCTCAGGCTCAGGGTGGCCCTTTGTGAGGTCTGGATTTAAACAGAGTGGTAGGGGGTTACTTACAGGGCCAGCAGGTGGGGGTCACCACCCAGGGGTTGGTAACACTTTCAAAGCATGGGTCCATAGGTGCTGAGGCAGGAGCTTCAAACTCCTGCACGTCATGATGTTTCTTCTCATCTTCCCCACCAGGCTGGGAACTCTTTGAGGTAAGGGGCTAGCTGAATAAAAACTAAGACACATCTATAGGATGAAATATCAAACATTTACTTAAAAAAATAAGGAAGATATGTTTGTGCAGATTTGGAATGTTCTGCAAACCATAAATATATGTGTGTGTGTGTGTGTGTGTGTATTTTTTGAGACAGAGTCTCAAGCTGTCACCCTGGGGTAGACTGCCATGGCGTCACAGCTCACAGCAACCTCAAACTCTTGGGCTTAAGTAATTCTCTTGCCTCAGCCTCCCAAGTAGCTGGGGCTACAGATGCCCTCCACAACACCCAGCTATTTTTTGATTGTAGTTGTCATTGTTATTTGGCAGGCCTGGGCTGGATTCGGACCCACCAGCCTCAGTGTATGTGGCTGGCGTTCTAGCTGCTGAGCTACAGGCGCCAAGCCAGATATGTGTGTATATATATATCTTTTTAGAGACAGAGTCTCACTTTGCCGCTCTTGATAGAGTGCCATGGCTTCATGGCTCACAGCAACCTCCAGCTCCTGGGCTTAGGCCATTCTCTTGTCTCAGCCTCCCGAGTAACTGGGACTACAGGTGCCCACCACAACGTCCAGCTATTTTTTTGTTGCAGTTCGGCCAGGGCTGGGTTTGAACCCACCACCTTTGGTATATGGGGCCGGCGCCCTACTCACTGAGCCACAGGCACCACCCTGGTATGTGTGTATTTTTAAAGGAGGATTGCTTGAGATTATGAGTTGAGACCAGTTTGAAGAAAATCAAGATTCCCATCTCCATTAAAAGTAGAAAAAATTAACCAGGTGTGGTGGTGGCACATCTGTAGTCTTATATACTTAGGAGGCTGAGGCAGGAGGATCACTTGCGCCTGGGAATTGGAGGATGTCGTGAGCTATGATGCTGCTGCACTCTAGGCAGGACAATTGAACACCTTGTCTCAAAAAAAAAAAAAAAGAAAGAAAGAAAATAATGGGCTGGGCACAGTGGCTCATGCCTGTAATCCTAGCACTCTGGGAGGCAGAGGAGGGTAGATTGCTTAGCTCCCGGGTTTGAGACCAGCTTGAGCAAGAGCAAGACCTGGGACCTGTAGTCCCAGCTACTTGGGAGGCTGAGTCAAAAGAATCACTTGAGCCCAAGAGATTGCGGTTGCTATGAGTTATGATGCCATAGCACTCTACCAAGGGGGACAAAGTGAAACTGTCTCAAAAACAAAAAACAGACAAAAAAACGCTCTGTAAACTGGTTGCCTTTCCCTGGTGGAGTAAGAAGATGCTGTGAATGGGAAGATTTATAATAGGGCACTGGCCACATACACCAAGGCTGGCAGGTTGGAACCCAGCCCGGGCCAGCTAAATAATGACAACTGCAACAACAACAACAAAAATAGCTGGGCATTGTGGCGGGCACCTGTAGTCCCAGTTACTTGGGAGGCTGAGATAAGAGAATGGCCTAAGCCCAGGAGCTGGAGGTTGCTATGAGCTGTGACACCATAGCACTCTACTGAGGGTGACATGGTGAGGCTCTGTCTCCAAAAAAAAGGGGGGGGGCCTTTTGCACGGTTCAATCTTTTACCATGGGGCACTGGTTTATCCATTTTATTACTTTTTCAATTAATGTTGTGAAGCAAGTTGGTGGGGCATTTTGCTCTCCATCTCACCTCATCATTTGCTCTTGGCCCGGCTGTCTGTCAGCCCCAGCATAAGCACAGAGCTGCTGCTTCTCTGTGACAGTCTGGTTGCCTGTCACATCCTGGTTAGGATTCTCTCCAACCATGCCTGAGAAGGAACATGTACTTCCCTATCTGGCACCAGGGAGCAGCCACACCCAGGGCATGTGCTGGGTAGGCAGGAGAATCTGGGAGGCAGACAGATCACTCTGAGCTGAAGGGTGGAAGCTGAGAGCTGGTTTTGAGCTCCAATGCCCCTTCTACCCAAGGCTCCTTTGTAGCATCTCAACTTCTAATCTCAGACAAAAGCAATGTCCCACCCAGTGAAGGTGGTATTGGAATTGTACCCTGTCTCTAAGGAGGCTGGGACTCCTCCAGCCAAGCAGGCCTAAGACACCTTCTACCATATTGGTTCTAGGATCACAAGAGAAGGGACATTCCTCGGATGGGGTACAGACTCCATCACCAGATGTCTGAGGTCCAGGGGTTTAATAAGGGATTTAGGGTAAAGGGGATGTCCCCTAAAAACAGGAGTGACAAATTCATCCTATTTCTTACCCTGCCCCAAGGCACTGAGACGTCCCACACTCTGTGGCCCAGTCTCCCTTGGCCTATCTTTAGCTGGCTGGGCTGGAAGCAGCCCAAAGGCCACCAGATTCTGAGAATTCAGCTTAACCAAGAACCCACTAGCCCTGTTCCCTCCCTGGCTCTTGTCAGCCAGAGTAGGGAAGCATTTCTTCCAAAGAATGCCCTAGGCCTCTCTCCCCTCCCATTTTACTGAGATTTTTACTGTAATATTTGCCAACTTAAACTGTACAATTCAGGCCAGGCACAGTGGCTCATGCCTGTGGGTGGTCTAACACTCTGGGAGGCAGAGGCAGGGGGATAGCTTGAGCTCAGGAGTTTGAGACCAGCCTGAGCAAACGCAAGACCCCATCTCTACTAAAAATAGAAAAACTGAGGCAAGAGGATTGCTTGAGCCCAAGAGTTGCAGGTTGCTGTTAGCTATAACGCCATAGCACTCTACTCAGGGCAACAGCTTGAGACTCCATCTCTAAAATAAAATTAATAAAAATAATAAATAAATAAATAAAATAAAATAAAATAAAAAAATAAAATAAAATAAAATTTCAGTCAGGCCCAGTGGCTCACAGATGTAATCCTAGCATTCTGGGAGGGTGAAGTGGGTGGATTGCTGAGCTCAGCAGTTCAAGACCCGGCCTGAGCAAGAGCCAGACCCCATCTCTAAGAATAGCCAGGCGTGGCTCAGCGGGCTAAGGCGCCAGCCATGTAAACCTGTGCTGGCGGGTTCGAATCCAGCCTGGCCCGCCAACCAACAATGATGGCTGCAACCCAAACAAAAATAGCTGGGCGTGGTGGCGGGCGCCTGTAGTCCCAGCTACTTGGGAGGCAGAGGCAGGAGACTCGCTTGAGCCCAGGAATTGGAGGTTGCTGTGAGCTGTGATGCCACAGCACTCTACCCAGGGTGACAGCTTGAGGCTCTGTCTCAAAAAT